>NW_019292166.1:0-58074 GCF_000500325.1 Leptinotarsa decemlineata | reverse complement strand
ATTGAAAATAAACATGACGTCGAAGTGTACAGGGTGCGTCAAAATATATTTAAGAAAAAACATGTCGGTTCAACAGAAGTCTAGCATTCCAACATGCCAAAAGGGCACTACGTCTCGTATCTTTGTTAACCAAGTTAGCATCATCAGGAGAAAGAGGAGATCCAAAGGTGTCGAGGAGTTACGTATTGTGGAGTTAACATTCGAAAATGGGGAAAGCGACTGTTTTATAAACGTTTCGACTGTTTTGCGTGCCACCGTTTTGCGTGCGACCGTTTTACGTGCGTTTTCGATCGTTTTTCGTGCGTTTTCGACCGTTTTCCGTGCGTTTATTCGTTATCGTTTCATCGTTATTGTCGTAACGGTTTTTCGTGTTCCAATATGACAGTCATTTATCATTTATCGCGTTTCGCTAACCAAGTAAGCATCATCAGGTAATGACTAAAGTACATGCTTCGTCATATGAGCATTCATTTTGCGAATTTTCAGACTCTTGCACGGAACCTTGTGGAACACCTAACCTAACTTCTGTTACAGAGGCGTGTTGGTCAGCCAATCAGAATAGAGAAATCAAATATCGCTCGATTGATTGTGCTAGATGAAATTGAACTGGAGAATGAGGGTCGAATAATAATAATAATAATAGTGGTAAAACATTAAAAGCTTGAAAGTGACATAGTCGTCGTGGGAGGTGGTGGCGTGTGTGATAATTTGTGAAAATTAATGAGTTATTACAAAAAATAATAGCGCAACTTTCAGAAATATTCACTAATGATGATCGGATCGTCGCATACAGCACGTCAAATGAAAGAATAAGAAATACAGAATTCATCGACGAAGAAAAAACAAAGATGACGCAATATGTCAGAAAGGCACTAAGCCAAATCTTCATTAATGATAGTTGGATCTTAACGTGCAGCACATCAAATGAAAGAGAAACGAATACAGAGTGTACCGACAGAGAAAAAACAAATATGGTGTAACGAATATAATATCCAACGCCTAATGTGAAATAACATTGGAAGAATTGCAAATTCAACAAACTTGGAATTAAAAAATATTGGGTTACAAACAAATATAAGTTTATTCCAATTGCAGAAACTTGATGTAAAACGCAGAATTCATTGACAAAGAAAATGAAATGTATACTGAAACATACCGATTTTTGGATTCCTTAGGGTGGGAAGGTTTCGAATCCGTCAAAAACAGGTCACTTTCGGTTTCCACTTCCGGTCCTCCGATTTCGATGATTTCGATATCAATGAATTCGTTTACATGTCATGAAACATAATTGATGATTTTACGAAGTTGAAAGGACCGTTTAACCTAGTTTCATCATACTAGCAGCAACAGACCGATGTGGGAACTCATTTTGAATGATTTCATTTGTAGATTATGAAAAGTATAATATACAGCGTCCAATGTGAAATAGCATAAAAAGAATTGCACATTTGAAAAAAAACATTGAACATATTCGAAATTGAAAGTTGTTGGGTTATGAACAACTACGAGTGTAATGTAATTACATAAGTTTTATTCAAAACACATAATTTGTTGATAAAAAAATGGAAAAATCATCATATACTGAAACATATGGTATTTTTGGATTCCCTAGGGTGAGAAGGTTTAGAATCCGTCAAAAACAGGTCACTTCCGGTTTTCACTTCCGGTCGTTCGATTCCGATGATTTTAACATCAATGCATTCGTTTAGATGTCAAAAAACATAGTTGATCATTTTACGAAGCAGAAAGGACCTCATAACCTATTTTCGCTATACTAGTCGCAACAGGTCGATGCGGGTACTCATTTCAAATGATTTAATGTGTAGACTATGGAAAATATAATATCGAGCGCGTGATGTGAAACAGCATGGGAAGAATTGCAAAGAGAATCATTGGAAAAACTTCGGATCGTCACGTATATCATGTTGAATGAAAAAAGAAGAATTACAGAATTCATCGACAACGAAAAAACAAATATGGTGCAACATGTCAGAAGGGCACTAACCCACATCTTCATTAATGATAGCTGAATCTCAACGTGCAGCACATCAAATGAAAAAGAAACGAATGCAGACCTCGTCGACATAGAAAAAGCAAATCTGACGCAACATGTCAGAAGGGCACAAAGCCACATTTTCGTTAATAATTGTCGAATCGTCACGTACAGCACGTCGAATGAAAGGAGAAGAAATGCAAAATTCATCGACAGAGAAAAAACAAATATGGCGCAGTATGTCAGAGTGACACTAAGCAACATCTTTGTTAATGATAGTTGGATCTCAACGTGCAGCACATCAAATGAAAGGGAAACGAATGCAGAATTCATCAAAAGTGAAAAAAACGGAGACGATGCCAAGAGAGCACAAAGTTGAATCTTCACTAATAATAGTCGCATCATCACATGTAGTACTTCAAATAAAATGGGAGAAAATGAAATCAGAATTCATGTGTTAGTTGCGCTATTCAAATCCAAGGTGACATGGATCAATGTCAACGCTGAATAGGCATCTACAAAAACTCTTTGATTTTCTTCTGTTTCATTTCAGAATATGTCATCACTAATTTTTATATTCATACCCAAGGTGACATTGATCACTGCCAATGCTGAATCTACATCCGGAGATACGCAGTTCTCAAAGCGACGAAACCAAGGCTCTTTGTTTCATTTTAAAATATGTCATCACTTATTTCACTATAAATACGTCATGCATGGCTAAATGAGTTAGTTGCATCCGTTGAAAGTGATACCGGTGACAAGTGCACCGATTCTATTTGAAAGTAAGTGTTTCAAGTTTGACTTTTTCCCCAGATGAATTCATTCAAATGTAATTTAATTGGAAATTGGTGAGAATTGTCGAATCAGTTGATTTCCAAAATATTTCTCGATATATATATGTTTGATTTTTTTCAGTCAAATGTTTTACATATCGTGGTTTGTTTGAGATAGTATTTGCATATATTGTGAATCAAAACATGAAGCTTTCATTTTTTATTTTTCACAGATGGATTCACGAAAGTTGAATGCAAGTTCGGTCGTGAAGAGAAAGCCAAGTATCAAAGTAGCAGATTTGCCTAGGGAGATGCCGCAGAGGATATTCACTGCCAAAATCGTGAAAGGAAAATTTGGTGAGGCGGTCTTGTTGGATTTGGGAGATTGAGTATCATTTCTGCCCCACCGAGTGACGGAGGCGTATCGTCCTCACTTTCATCAGGAGAATTTTCATCAGAAAAATACGCTATTGTGTTCAAAGGGTTGATGGTCATTGGAAAACCGAATCGTGTCGTTTCAATTGAAATTGAACGAAATTAAGGTTCGTTCTGTTTCCAATTTTCTCTCCATTTAATATGCAATGAGTTTGTGGTTGTTTACAGTATTTTTCTTTCGGCTTTAAAATTCTCATTCATAGATATGATCTGCATAAAGTAGTGTTCTCATACAATATTTTCTCTTCATTTAGTACGTGCAGAATATGTGTTTTAAATTCGTTATTTTGAATGACACTTGATTTTTTATTTTCATCACAAGTGTAGCAATTACTTCATGAAAGACATCATCCTCTCTGTTGACAAAAAAATTTTTTAGTGTATGTTTTTATTGAGAAATCAAATTTATTTCAGAATAATACATCACCGTATGCAGTATCAGTCAGAGTCATCTCAACAACAACATTCAAAACCATCGCAGCAACCTTTCCAGAACGAGTTAAAAATCTCAGCAGTTTCCATTTTTTTTTCAGTATATAGTTGCACATTATGAGGCTAGAATTCGTCGATATTCAGGGATTTGTTGGACAGACTGCGTCTATTCAATATATACACAACCGTTGTGAATTTGGAAGACTTTGAAGATTTATGGTGCTGTATTCCAAAATTGGAGAAAAACACGCTCTTCTGTATGGGTCATTCCAAAGGAAATTTGTTCAGCTTCAGTCTCAATAACGATGATATTTTATATAAATGGCTTCAAAATGTACTACCAAACTAAATAAAATACATATCACACACATTTTTTTGAAAATGAAAACTCATCTTATACAGGAAATTTGTCAAAAATATGCATTAACAAAAAGTTATTTACCAGATTTTATAGAGATGAATAAACATCATATTGTAAGATACAAGGTTGACAAAAACAGGACATTTTAGAAATAGAGAAAATAATTTTGTCTGTCATTGATCAAACACATCTTTTTTTGAAAATGAAAACTTATCTTATACAGGGAAAGTTGTCAAAAATATGCAATAACAGAAAATCATATACCAGATTTTATAGAGATGAATAAAGATCATATTGAAAGATACAGGGTTTACAAAAACAGAACATTTTAGAAATAAAGAAAATAAGTTTGTCTGTCATTTTTAATTCTGATTCGTTAGGTCGATATAACAAAAAGTGGCATTTTATATCTTGAATTTTATTCAGGACATTACTATAGATGATTGACATTTGACATTAAATTCCAATTGTGATATTTGGAAATTCATTTCGTATTGTAGTTTTTTCGAAATTCCCATTCAAAATAGCATCCTTTTATATAGATACCGGACGAGTCTATTAGGTGTAGATAACCTGAGTTTCATTTGTTCGAAGTTCTGAGTTCTTGGACATATAAACATAACAAAGTAACAATACAGACAAATATGAAAAATCGTCATGAAATAATTCAAATCCATTCAAGTGAATACATGAATTGAAAGATATTTCATCCTCAACTTCGATATTCTGAAACAAAAACACACAGTATTCACAATTCCATCTTTCGTTATTCCAAGTTCATAGTCATCAAAATTAATACGATTATAATATATATATTGGAATATAAAACTATCTTCAAATACAGTTGCATGAATGCACATCAAGCATTTTGTCGTAGTACGGTGACCGGGGGCAAAGTTACAACTTCAGCATAATATGAATGTTTATAAATATTAGGGAAGGTCAAGATCATTAACAGATCTATTCGGTGTCCAAAGCTTTCGGAATACAATGCAAATAATTTTCTTCATGACTATTCGTTCAATATTAAATATTATCACTTCAAAATATATCGAAATCATGACACGTTTGCGATTGGTATATCAGTTACATTTGGAAAGTGGGTTTCAGTTTGGAGAAATATTAGCCCATGTTGGAAATTTTGCCATAGTGTAGTGAAAATCGTATTGAAAATTCTACGAAATATTTGCGCATACATACAGAGTGAATCAATATTTGAAATACGTCGTTTGGAACCCCCCATAACCCTTCTTTCTCGAAATTTGGCAGAAATAATGCTGAGTCGTATTGTAGAGTGAACGTTCGAAATTGGGGAAAGTGAAGTATTCAACAGTTTTGCGTGCGACGGTTTTGCGTGGGTTTTCAACCGCTTTACGTGCCTTCATTCGTTATCGATTCATCGTTATTGTCGTTTTTGTCCTATTTCAATATGACAGTCATTTATCATTTAACGCGTTTCGCTAACCAAGTCAGTATCATCAGAAGCTGACTAAAGTCCACGCTTTGTCGTATGGAGGTTCTTTCTGCGAATTTTCAGACTCCTGAACGGAACCTTGTGGAACACTCAGCCTAACTTCTGGTACAGAGTGGTGTCGTCAGCCAATCAGGATAGAGAAATCGAATCACAGTAGAATGATGGTTTTAGATGAAATTGAACTGAAGAATGAGAGTCGAATAATAATAATAATAGTGATAAAACATTAAAACTCAACTTGTGTTACAGAGTGGTGTCGGTCAGCCAATCAGAATGGGCGAATCAAATATAGGTCGATTAATTGTGTTAGATGATATTGAACCGGGAAATGTGGGTCGAAAAATAATAATAATAGTGATAAAACATTGAAATTTTGACAGTGACGTAGTCAGCGTGGGAGGTGGTGGCGTGGTAGAAAATGTGTTAGGATTTATGGAAATGAATGAGTTATTAGAAAAAAAAATGGAGCAACTGTCAGAAGGGCACTAAGTTGTATATTCGCTGATAATAATCGAATCTTTGCGTACAGCACGTCAAATGAAAGGATAAAAAATGCATAATTCATCGACGAGAGAATACAAAGATAGCGCAACAAGTCAGAAAGGCCTTAAGTCACAATTTCACTCATGATATTTGGATCTCAACGGGCAGCACATCAAATGAAATAGAAACGAATGCAGACAAAGAAAAAACAAAGATGACGCAACATATCAGAAAGGACAGAACTTCGAACAAACGAAACTCAGTTTATCTACACATAATAGACTCGTCCGGTATCTATATCAATGGATGCTATTTTGAATGGGAATTTCGAAAAAATACGAAATGAATTTCCAAATATCACAATTGAAATTTAATGTCAAATGTCAATCATCTATAGTAATGTCCTGAATAAAATTCAAGATATAAAATGCCACTTTTTGTTATATCGACCTAATGAATCAGAATTTAAAATGACAGACGAACTTATTTTCTTTATTTCTAAAATGTCCTGTTTTTGTCAACCCTGTATCTTTCAATATGATGTTTATTCATCTCTATGAAATCTGGTATACAATTTTCTGTTATTGCATATTTTTGACAACTTTCCCTGTATAAGATAAGGTTTCATTTCCAGAAAAAGATGTGTTTGATAAATGACAGGCGAAATTATTTCCTCTATTTCTAAAATGTTCTGTTTTTGTCAACCTTGTATCTTTCAATATGATGTTTATTCGTCTCTATAAAATCTGGTAAATAATTTTTTGTTATTGCATATTTTTGACAACTTTCGTTTCTTTCCCTGTATAAGATAAGTTTTCAAAAAATGTGTGTGATATGTATTTTATTCAGTTTGGTGGTATATTATGAAGCCATTTATATAAAATATCAACGTTATTGAGACTGCAGTTGAACAAATTTCCTTTGGAATGACCCATACAGAACAGCGTGTTTTTCTCCAATTTTGGAATACAGCACCATGAATCTTCAAAGTCTTTCAAATTCAATACGGTTGTGTATATATTGAATAGACGCAGTCGTGCTGCGCAGGTTGCTGCGACAGTTTTGAATGTTGTTATTGAGATGACTCTGACTGATACTGCATACGTTGATGTATTATTCTGAAATAAATTCGATTTCTCAATAAAAACATACACTACAAAATATTTTTTGTCAACAGAGAGAGTAATGTCTTTCATGAAGTGATTGTTACACTTATGATGAAAATAAAAAATCAAATATCATTCAAAATATCGAATTCAAAACACATATTCTGCAGGTACTAAAGAAGAGAAAATATAAAGTGAAAACACTACTTTATGCAGATCATATCTATGAATGAGAATTTTAAAGCCGAAAGAAAAATACTGTAAACAACCACAAACTCATTGCATATTGAATGGAGAGAAAATTGGAAACAGTACTAACCTTAATTTCGTACAATTTCGAATGAAACGACACGATTCGGTTTTCCAATGTCCATCAACCCTTTGAACACAATGATGAAAATTCTCCTGATGAAAGTGAGGACGATACGCCTCCGTCACTCGGTGGGGCAGAAATGATACTTTATCTCCCAATTCCAACAAGATCGCCTCACCAAATTTCCTTTCACGATTTTGGCAGTGAATATCCTCTGCGGCATCTCCACAGGCAAATCTGCTACTTTGATACTTGGCTTTCTCTTCACGATCGAACTTGCATTCAACTTTTGTAAATCCATCTGTGAAAAATAAAAAATGAAAGCTTTATGTTTTGATTCACAAAATATGCGAAAACTATCTCAAACAAATTACGATAAAACATTTGACTGAAAAAAATCAAACATGTATATATAACGAGAAAAATTTTGGAAATCAACTGAACCAACAATTCTCACCAATTTTCAATTAAATTACATTCGAATAAATTAATCTGGGGAAAAAGTCAAACTCAAAACACTTACTTTCAAATAGAATCGGTGCACTTGTTACTGGTATCACTTTCAACGGATGCAACTAACTCATTTAGCCATGCATGACGTATTTATAGTGAAATATGTGATGACATATTTTAAAATGAAACAAAGAGCCTTTGTTTGGTCGCTTTGAGAACTGCGTATCTCCGGATGTAGATTCAGCATTGGCAGTGATCAATGTCACCTTGGGTATGAATATAAAAATTAGTGATGACATATTCGGAAATGGAACAGAAGAAAATCAAAGAGTCTTTGTTAGATGCCTATTCAGCGTTGACATTGATCCATGTCACCTTGGATTTGAATAGTGCAACAAACACATGAATTCTGATTTTTTTTCTCCCATTTTATCTGAAGTACTACATGTGATGATGCGACTATTATTAGTGAAGATTCAACTTTGTGCCCTCTTGGCATCGTCTCCGTTTTTTTTCTCTGTTGATGAATTCTGCATTCGTTTCCCCTTCATTTGATGTGCTGCATGTTGAGATCCAACTATCATTAACAAAGATGTTGCTTAGTATCACTCTGACATACTGCGCCATATTTGGTTTTTCTCCGTCGATGAATTTTGCATTTCTTTTCCTTTCATTTGACGTGCTGTACGTGACGATTCGACAATTATTAACGAAAATGTGGCTTTGTGCCCTTCTGACATGTTGCGTCAGATTTGCTTTTTCTATGTCGACGAGGTCTGCATTCGTTTCTTTCTCATTTGATGTGCTGCACGTTGAGATTCAGCTATCATTAATGAAGATGTGGGTTAGTGCCCTTCTGACCTGTTGCACCATATTTGTTTTTTCGTTGTCGATGGATTCTGCAATTCTTCTTCTTTCAGTCGACATGATATACGTGACGATCTGAAGTTTTTACAATGATTTTCTTTGCAATTCTTCCCATGCTGTTTCACATTATGCGCTCGATATTATATTTTTCATAGTCTACACATTAAATCATTTGAAATGAGTACCCGCATCGACCTGTTGCGACTAGTATAGCGAAAATAGGTTATGAGGTCCTTTTGGCTTCGTTAAATGATTAACTATGTTTTTTGACATCTAAACGAATGCATTGATGTTAAAATCATCGGAATCGGACGACCGATTCGAAACCTTCTCACCCTAAGGAATCCAAAAATACCATATGTTCCAGTATATGATGATTTTTCCATTTTTTTATCAACAAATTATGTGTTTTGAATAAAACTTATGTAAGTACATTACACTCGTAGTTGTTCATAACCCAACAACTTTCAATTTCAAATATGTTCAATGTTTTTCTTCAAATGTGCAATTCTTTTTATACTTTTTCACATTGGACGCTGTATATTATACTTTTCATAATCTACAAATGAAATCATTCAAAATGAGTACCCACATCGGTCTGTTGCTGCTAGTATAATGAAACTAGGTTATACGGTCCTTTTAACTTCTTAAAATTATTAATTATGTTTCATGATATGTGAACGAATTCATTGATATCGAAATCATCGAAATCGGAGGACCGGAAGTGGAAACCGGAAGTGACCTGTTTTTGACGGATTCGAAACCTTCTCACCCTAGGCAATCCAAAAATCCGTATATTTCAGTATACAATGATTTTTTCATTTTCTTTGACAATAAATTCTGCGTTTTACATCAAGTTTCTGCAATTGGAGTAAACTTATAGCTGTTCATAGCCCAACATTTTTTAATTCCAAGTTTGTTGAATTTGCAATTCTTCCTATGTTATTTCACATTAGGCGTTGGATATTATATTCGTTACACCATATTTGTTTTTTCTCTGTCGGTACACTCTGTATTCGTTTCTCTTTCATTTGATGTGCTGCACGTTGAGATCTAACTATCATTAATGAAGACTTGGCTTTGTGCATTTCTGACATGTTGCGTCATCTTTGTTTTTTCTTTGTCGATGAATTCTGCATTTCTTATCCTTTCATTTGATATTTGATTTCTCTATTCTGATTGGCTGACCGACACGCCTCTGTAACAGAAGTTAGGTTGGGTGTTCCACAAGGTTCCGTGCAAGAGTCTGAAAATTCGCAAAATGAATGTTCATATGACGAAGCATGTACTTTAGTCATTACCTGATGATGCTTACTTAGTTAGCGAAACGCGTTAAATGATAAATGACTGTCATATTGAAACACGAAAAACCGTTACGACAATAACGATGAAACGATAACGAATAAACGCACGGAAAGCGGTCGAAAACGCACGAAAAACGATCAAAAACGCACGAAAAACGATCGAAAACGGTCGCACGCAAAACGTTGGCACGCAAAACAGTCGAAACGTTTGTAATACGGTCGCTTTCCCCATTTTCGAATGTTAACTCCACGATACGTAACTCCTCGACACCTTTGGATCTCCTCTTTCTCCTGATGATGCTAACTTGGTTAACAAAGATACGAGACGTAGTGCCCTTTTGACATGTTGGAATGCTAGACTTCTGTTGAACCGACATGTTTTTTCTTAAATATATTTTGACGCACCCTGTACACTTCGACGTCATGTTTATTTTCAATTATGTATTTTGAGACACCCCGTATACAATGACGGATCGCAGGTTGAGTTGTCATATTTTTTTTTTAATCTGATTCATTATTATTAATATATCACTTTCGCGCTTCCAATTTTTATCGAGTCGTTTACGATTAATTCCAAAACCGGCAACGCTACATTTCCCCATAAACAATGATTTATTGTACAACTGGCAACGCCGAACCTGCCATGCTGGTAGACATTTGACAGATGCAGTCTTATGAGTCTAGTGTTTACAGTGTCCTTCTCCAACCAATAGATAGTTCAGCTAGTGACTCATAGATGACTCTCTGTGCTCTATAACTCAATTTTCAAACCTGCAACGCTACATTACTCCATAAACATTGATTTATTGTACAACTGCAACACCTGCTTGCACTAGCAACCGGTAAATCTCGATACCATCTCCATCTCTCTTTGCATCGATTACGTCACACGCGTCTCTCGATCTTACAAACACATACACATCTTTACATGAAATATTAATTATTTCCCAAATTTTCCTATCTTCAATATGATAATGACGATTACATTCTACGGAAATAAAAAATAAAAATGCTGTCAAGTATAATGAATGAGTCAATTTCAGTCCCCACAAAACTAACGCTGTAAATACCCAACATTCGCAGTTAACTTCAATATCTTACGTTGGTGTAAAGGCCAAGGTCAATGTCTACCACGCGGACGATCCAGGTTCGAATCTCATCACTATAAACTTCTTTTAATTAAAATCACGTGACAAGGGGGCCTGAGCGTTGATGCGGAATCGCAAGGGGGCCGAGGGCGGAGTACTAAGAGAGCTGATAGGTTAGGTAGAGTACCAAGGGGGCCGAGGGGCGGAGTTCCACGCTTGAATCGCTACGATGGTCGTTCCATCCTGCTTCGATTTCGATGACGTTTCCCCCCACTCCCAAGTGGTCCAGAATCTGCCTTATTCGCTAATGCAATCTTAGCATCTAATGCTTGAAGAGTTTCCTTATTAGCATTAATAGCTCGCTCACTCTTTTCAAGTTCTGCAATAGCCATCTGCGCCTTCACAAGGCGGCATTTTGCTTTCTTTTTCATTTCTCCAAACCGATGTAGAGGACTGAAAGAAGATAGCGATTCAGCTTTCAAATCACTGTTCATTTCTTTAGGTGAACCTTTTGGCTTCCTCTTCGATCTGTCACTTTTCGTTGTGGGTTTTTTCTCTCGCACAACACTCTTCGACTGTTTCTTTTCTCTGAAGTCAGTGTCAATCGATGAAGATGCATTAGTAACCTTCCTCTTGATTGTTTCAGATTTCTTATCAACAAGGGTAGATGAAGGGTATTTGAGTGGTGATGATTGCGAAACGATTGGAATTTCATTAACAATTTGCTCATTTGGTTCCGGCACATTTGCGAAGTTGACAAAGTCGTTAATATCAGAATCATTCATCGAATCTTGACTCGATAAATGTAATACTGGAATATTTTCAAAATCAGTGTCGATATCAACAAGTGGTGAACCATCTTCAGCAATCAACAACGGCATAGAGCTCATGGTAATGATTATTTAGGTCTGAGGAATGATATGTGATAGCAATAGAATGTGAATAGGAAAGGTAATGATGTTACTAATACTTCAACTTTTATAGAACAAAATAAACTAACGCATGCGCTTTTCTATCAACTAGCCCACTCTTTCATTGACTAGCACATACGCTCTTACATGCACTCTTTCATCAACTAGCCCACTCTTTCATTGACTAGCACATGCGCTCTTTCACTAAACTGTTCTCGCATGTGACGATCTTTGTCATTCAAGAGGAACATTTTGTTGCATGCATTTCAAAATGTGAGAAAATAACACAAATAGATTCAAAATAATATATTTATTAATAACAAAAGACAATGACATTAATAAAACATGATCAGCACAATTGATGGTGGTAACAAGAAACTATGTTGGTGCTGTTTTCGTTTTTATTCACACAGAAATAACCATGGAGGGTGGTATCATCATGTCAACACCCACAACACCGTCTCTATTATGGAAATGGGGCAGAATTGGTGTGATGCTTGCGAGAGGCCCCTAACAAACTTCACATGAGTGTCGACATGCATTATATGTAACAATGTCAAACCTGTGGCACAATAACCGTGGACCTACTGGTCAAAAAAACAACAGCCCTTTTCAGGGCTACATAATTCACACAAACAGTAGTAATAGAATTCACAGATTAGCTCTGAATATGGTTGTTTGTTGTCTTCAATTGTAGCCCTGAAAAGGGCTGTTTTTTTCTATTAATCCATACAATGGTATGGACTAGCGCTCCTCATCATCAGAAACAATGTATCTGATGATATACTGATGATGTCGTCCTCATATTCATCTGTATCAGATGATATACTAGTTATATCATCCGCATGATCGTGTAGCTCGTTATCCTCTCGATCGTCTAACTCTACATCTACTTCCTCTTGCATACGTTCTTCTACGCGTTCTGGGAAATTATCAGGAAGATCATAGATGCATTGCAGAAATTCTGCGAAGCTTGTATTGGAATGAGTAAGTGTTGAATCTATTTCATGTACCTGGATGGGTCCTGTACTTGATATAGAATACTCTGGTACACTCATCGGTTCGGTAGTGGAATCAGCCCTCGACATTGTGAAAGAATGATGTAGAACTGGGATTGATGCTATATTTATTTCAAAAAAAGTGGAGTGGTGAAGTGTAAATGTAAAACAATTTAGTGTTTGAAATTCGAAAGCAATAAGAATGACAATATTCGTGGAACTCTGAGTGATAATTAAGAAGAAACTAATAAGGGAGAGGAAAAAGACACTGCTCCAACCTCGCAGTGTCTTGTGTACACCAATCAACAGTATGTGTACTCCTAGGAAAGGATTAGGGATTGATTAGGGGGTTGATTAGGGGTAAGGGATTTACTCTATTAGGATAGGAGATGGTGGAGGACTATCCTCGATGAGGATAGGCGGGTCAGGAGGATCTTCCTCATCGGACTCGTCGAACTCGCAGGAGTCGCCCCACTCATCGAGCTTGTCTTCTCCGTACCAGTTCCAGAACTCATGATGATCCTCAGCCGATTGGGAAGGATCCGGGTACTCACTGTCCGAAAGGTCTGCTTGGTAGGTCCCGGTGATGTGTAACACTTGCACCCTGTAATCATGATCCGGGAAGTCGGGCTCAAGCGAGTGATGTGATGTGGTGGAAGTAACAAATCCTTCCTGATAGTTCTCCCAGAATTAAACTGATACCCCGGGTAGCTGTATTGTTCGCTAGTTGAATCAGGTTCCATCTCGAAGCTAGCTGATCAACTGAATGTTTCATCAGATGATTCCTACTTTTATACTTTTGAAAGGGAGTGGGGGAGGAGTGGGGAGGATAGGGAATTGAGTGGGAATTAATTGCAAAATGACATGAGCTATATTCAATGAAAGAGATAATTGAATGGATAAAATACAATATGAATTATATGAAATAATACTCATTGATTTCATTGTGAAACATGTCTTTTAAAACTAATAAGGGAGAGGGAGGAAGACACTGCCCCAACCTCGCAGTGCCTCGTGTACACCAACTGAAAAGTGTGTACTCCGTGGAAGGGAAGGAAAGGAAAGAAATGGATGTGAGAAACGATTACATATCGTCATCAGAATTGAGTTCATTCTCAATTCTGCGTAAGAAAGCCAGCCGCATCGACCAATAGGCAGCAGCTTCTGGATCAGCATCCATATTGGGATCCGGATACTCTATGTCCGACCTTTGCCTATCGTCAGTGCTTATAACATGAAGCACTTGAATCCGGGAATCAATGCTCCAAAACGTTGAAGGACCTCTATGTGGCTCTGTAGTGGAATCGATGTCCATGTCCACGTCCGAATCGTCGTCGTCGTCACTCCTGTAGTCAGGAGCTCTAGGTTCTGACAAAGGTTCCAACTGGGGTCCGGTCGTGGAATCAGCTTCCTGAGTTGTTGACATGCTGGCGATAGCTACTCAACTGAATATTACATTGAGGAACTCCTACATTTATACTCTTCAAGTGGAGAGGGTGGGAGTGGCGGGTAGGTAGGGGTTATGCAATGTTGTATGTAAAAATGAATAATATGAAATATACTTATTGATTTCATTATGAAACATGTCTTTTCTTTTTTAATTTTCTTCCTAAGAGATTATTTACAAGAGATTAGAGAACACAAAAATTGATGTGAGGTATTTTTCTAGAAGAATTTGGAATTGAAATAAAAAATGAAAATAATAATAAGACGGAGTGAAGAAAAATGCTCCAACCATCGCATTGTTCAATGTGTACCAAACCAAAACAATGTACACCCTTTATTTCACTTCTTTCTTTATTTTTCTATAATTACAAATATTAACTTAAAACTATCATAATTTATTAATCCTAATTAACCCAAAACTAATCTTTTATTTATAACTAATCTACGAAAAATGTGTCCATAATTGTCTTTAACTTTTTTAATCGCTCTATCGGAGAGGTCAATACTTTTCGCCTTTCCTCCAGAGATGTTTGCTTCCGATCTAGTTCGGCCATTTTTTTTCTAGTTCACTTCGTTGGCTAGCAATTTCAGCCTCTTTGTGGGAAATGCTAGCCAACTCGGTCACACTAGATCGGAAAGCATGTTCTGCTTCCCTACATCTCTGTAGGAAAGTTTCCATCTCTTGACTCACCTCTCCGATGGGCTATCGCACTTGTGGCACCAACACTTGGGGAATCGCCGGTGTTGCTGGCAGCGGTGATAGCGGCACCGCCAACGGGGTCAATACAACGCACTCCAGAGAAGGCGCCCTAGGTGTTTCCACTGCTGGTGCTGCTGCAGGCGGCGTGGAGGGCCTTGAACTCTTACCAGTGGTCGACCAACTACCTGCATAAGGATTAGTCTTATTGCAAGTAACTCGGTACTTCTCAATAGGACCAACCCCAGCTGCAGGTTGTCGATAGACCTTCTTAACAACCCTGTCCTCCTCCTCAAATAAGTCAGGGCTGAGAAATCGGCCCTTACCGCTCGAACTTGCCACCTTGTCCTTCACCACCGGCCTAGATTGTCCGCCAGTCCGCCTGCCCGCCTGGAGTAACACAGGGCTGTAAGGGCGGTCCTTAGCGCTTGAAGATGCTGCCTTCTCCTTCTCCTGATCGACCACTGGAATGATGGATGCCACGGCGTTATTGATTTCCTGTGTAAATGCCATTCTGAAATGTAAAATAATACAAAGTTAGTTGATAGAAAGAAAGGAAAATAACAATTTTAACTTACTCAAAATTCTGCTTCTTTACCGGACTGGACTGAGCTGGAGTGGACTGGACTGCTCTGTTTGACTTGAGTCGTCGTACTGATTGTTGAGAAGCGTGCTCCTAGGGGTATCAACATCGTTGGGAGTGGAAGGAATGAGGTGGGGGCGTACATGCGCAATGGTGTGAATGGGGTGGGGCGAGCAATGGTGGGTAGTGGGCGGGGCGAAGCGAATCAGGCCGGAGTGAAAGTTACGAGTGAAAGTTATCCGAGCCTCTGCAATTTCATCATCGAATGCTTGACGTGCATCGCGAGCAATATTACCTATTGTGGATTGTATTGCAGCTTGTAGGGCTAGAAGTATGACCTCCTTTGCTCCATTAATTTCCCCCTCAAGATATGATACAGTTACACAATCACTCTTGTCAATTGGTTCGCTTGTATTTTTCAATATTTTTCTTTGCATGTAATAATGACCATCTTTTGTTAATTTGAATCCATTGCCGGGTGGACCTCGGATGATATTACCACCCAATTTTCTTTTTCTGCCAAATTTATCGATTGTTTTAGACATTGTGCACCCACGATGATTCTTTTCAAACTGATATTCCTTTCATTTACATTATACTATATACATTGCAGTAATTGATTAGGGAAATAGAAATAATACAAATAAAATTTCAATCATTTTATATTCATTACAGTAATACATATACATACATACATAATACATTAATATCACATTACTTCTGTCATATATTATTAATTATAAATGGCTACATAAACATCAATATTGAATTTTCCGGTTTTGAAGATATTTAATGAAATTTCAATCATTGATCTCGGCAGATAATAAATTAATCAATTGATCCAATGTCTCCTGAGATTGTGATTGTTGAATTATATTGGTTATCCAACGAATGTTATCATTTGGATCGTTTTGATAAAATTCAATATCAATATGACCCCAAGGAAGAGTTTGGGTAGTATTCGGAATGATAAATCGTTTATCTTCATGGTATGATGATGTAACTTCATTCTTCAATTCAGTGTACATATCATGCAACACGCGTCTGAACGAATTCATCTTTCTAAATATCATACCACCATGTTCAACGATTTTTTGATAATCTTCGCATGTCAATTCATTCTTTATAACTGATGGTTTAACCCCTTTGGCTTTTTTAAATTCACCATCAACGGATTTCACGTAATACGCTTTTGCACCTGTACCATAAAAGCTCATGATTGGATCATTCGGAAATTCATCTTTGAAGTTACCCAAGATTGAACTTGTTACTGTAATATTGAATTGGTTAACTATACTGTAATTGGATGTATCAAACCTACTTATGTTACTTTCCATGAATTCATGAAAATTTTCTGTATTCACTTTCAAAATGAGTAAGTCGGTACAGTAAAGAGACATTTTCACCAAAGTGTTGTTTGATGCATCCATAGAAAAATTCGTACATGACTGTTTTTGATAATTCTAATATAGAAAATCCCAAATATAATGGTTTATCATAATTGACTTTAACTTTACCCAATTGAATGGCAACGAAATTTTCTGTGAAAATTGAACAATTTTTGAAATTTGGTCTGGATATGAGAGTGCTGGCACCTATATTTTTCTTTATATTTTTCCAATGTGTAACGAGTCTAACATCAATTCTGTTATCTACATTCTCCATTGTCTTTCCATATACCGCATTATTCATTATTTTATAGAAATCTCTAACAGATTTGTTGTTAGACCTATTACGCATTTCAGTATTGAGATCTATATAGGGTTTCATCCAACGTGATTGTTTCAGTTTCAATACTCTATGTGTATTCATTACAATCAAACCATTTTTGATGGCTTGCTGTAGATTTCTATAATGAACAATATATTTTCTTCTATCATTCAAATTTGGAATTAATTTGAGAATTTTCGATTGTGTACTTCTTCCCGCCGCCGTGTTGCCTCGGCAACACGACTCGCATGTAATGTGCTCAAATAGTTAATAAATTGATATAAATAAAATCCAAAAGAATAAGTGTCACATACATCTGATAGAGAAAGCCGGTGCACTCCGAAAAGCACACCAGCCGTCAAAAGGATGAAATAGCCAAGGGCTAAATAGCCCGTTGTACTCCTGGGAGTACAACGGGCAGTCGAATAGATGAAACTGTAGAGATAAAATACCCAACCATCGATAGGGATGGATAGGTAAGATTAGTTAAATAGTTGAAACTTAGTGTAAAAAGGAGTTGAAATAATATATACGTGTATATAATTCGGAATACGTAGTACTACCTAGATTAAAAAGGACCTCACCAATAGTGGTGAGACCCTGGGGCGAACACATGACAGCTATGACCAAGAGATTACCATGAGGCACAGCGGCAGAGCCAAGTACCTTGGCAAAGGGGGGGCATTATAATCAATGAAATCATGAAAGATTTCTATGCAACTTCTAAGGGTAATGAATGAGATAGTTTTATATAAGACCTGATTCTTTAACCCGAGCAAACTAAGGAACCGGGTTGTCTGACTGGGTAATGCCCCCCTTGTTCTTACCACGATTGGTAGGAGACATCGGCACTTCCGCATGAAATCATTTCCGGAATTGGGGTAGCAGTCACCTATATTCTTCAATTTTACTGTTTTGTCCCAAAACGAGGCTATCCCCATCTTCGTGGCGGACTGTTACATCGAACACGAATATCCTATCAAGGCCCTGTATCACCAAGTCAGGATTCAGATTCCCGCCACGGGGGTCAACTATCGTCGGCTCCAACGTTGCCGTTACCTCTGGGCCCTGCTTTGTTACTTCTGCAACGATGAGGTTGCGAACCTCATCATGTCGCCTGATCCGTGACGGGTGAGTGAATCTGCACTGACCCAATATGTGACCCAGCGTCTCCAACTAGTACCCACATTGGCGGCAGTTTGGATCAGACACTGGTCCAGCTCTATTTATGGCCACTTTATTAGCACATGAGTTAGTTCGCATTCTGACGGCCGTTATCATGCCACATGGCTTCAATAGCGTTAAATCGTTCAGCCATGTATCACTAATTTTAGAGCTGGTGAAGACCGCCAACGATTTTCCATGCGACATAAGTCTGGACCATCTAGCGAGCTCTTTGTTACGTTTTTTTTGAACGTAATCCTTCAAAATTGTTGGATCAACCGGCCAGTTGATCCGCACCGCCTTCGCTAGGTTACGTAAACGGACCTCCAACCTGGATCCTGCAGCAAGAGCTCGCATTGCCAGGAGTATTTAGTAGGTTTTACACGAACGTTCTGGCATTTTTGTTATGATAATTCCATGCCTAACTTCTTTATGTAAGCTTCCGTGTCACTTAGTTGTTTTTGTGCCTGGCTTCCGTCTTGCGCCTATAACACAAGGTCGTCAGCGAAGGTAAGGCACGTGACTTTTTCAAATTGGTTGATCTGATACCCCAGCTGACTCTCCAGCTCAAGTAACAGCGGTTCTAGAGCTGCCTTGAATAGAAACGGACTTCTTGCTTGACCCTCCCGCTGGAGGTCTGTACAACTGTGTAGGCGTCTTCCACAATCCTCATGACTTGTGTTGGAAGACTCATTTTTTCGTAACGAGGGGCTCAGTATCTCATGAAGTACCGTGTCGAACGCCTTGGACACTTCCAAGATATTTACGACCATTCCTTTGTAGACTCAAGAGTGCCGCAGCACTTCATTCAGCAGATGTACATTATTGAAGCACCTCGCCTCATTTACGAACCCCTTTTGGCGGAGCGAGAATTCGACAACTCTTCTTCAACATTATATGGCTGAAGACTTGATTGTATAAAAAATTTTTTCAATAATCACCAATGCCCACAAACAAAAATATAAATCCAATGGACCAGTGAACGCCAACTGCGTACCGAAATATCATTTCATTATCGTTTCCTCCAAAAAGAAGAAGAAATACTTTACGCAAAACAGTGTGCAGCGCATAAAGAATTCTAATATAAAAGCTCACAGTTATGTTGATAACGTCGTAGAGCAACAAGGTAATTCGATGTCAAGCAGTTTCGAAAGAGGAAATGACATAATCCTGACTCATAGATTATGTAGAAACCCTCTTGTATTCAATAGATATCAAATATCGCTCATTTAAAATGTGTTTCATCATTCGAATTATAATAGGCCGGCTAATATTGAAGATCTAAAAAGCAGAATTAGAGTGGAATCACATAACATAGCAACTGAGGCCATTCGGAATTCCGTAGACGGGTTATCCTGACTCATAGATTATGTAGAAACCCTCTTGTATTCAATAGATATCAAATATCGCTCATTTAAAATGTGTTTCATCATTCGAATTATGGTTTTCACCAAGTACCTAGATGTTTTCAAATATTGAGGATGAATAGCGGAAAACGTTTTACTTTTCCCAACATTTTTAAATGCACACGCAGCAACTCTTTATTAACCCCTTTTTTTGAATCAGATATAAAAATCATTGATCAACGTTGTATGTTAACATAATTATTCAAAACTTATTAGAGAATGCTATTTTAAATCATTGCTTGTTAATATTCAGTACAATCAGTCCTCAATAGATGTAGGCTTCTATTCGTGTGAATGTGTTGTGTATGTTTTTTGTAGTGTTACGAATGAAATATATCAATAAAAATGTTCTGAACTGAACAAAAAAAAAATTGTATGTCGGAATGAAGTTTTTGCTTACTAGAAGATGAAAAATGTAGTGAAACATCAGCTTATTTGAATGGAATATACCAATTGAAATTTTTAATGAAGCGGAGAAGAAATGTTGTTCAGAAACACAACTTTATGCGAATCATATCTATGAATATAAGCTGAAGAACCAAAAATATTGTATGTGAGAATGAACTCTTTGCGTACTAGAGGATGAAATAATGTATTCTGAGACACCTTGTACACGTTGAGGGATCACGCATTGGAAACTGAGGTCCTCGTCATCGTACAGTTGCAATGTTTTTTTGCAGACGTTCGGTATACGTTGTTTTTCATTGCGATCGCACGTTGAAAACTGAGGCTCTCATCACACCCAAGTCGCCTTGTTTTTTAGAACATTCTGTTTATGATTTTTTCTCAATGAAACGTCATATATACGTTTTCAAATGAGCCATTCCGTATATCATTTTTTCAAACAATTTAATGCAGTCATGTTTTTCTGAAATGATAATATTTTGAGACATGATGTTGCGACCTTCAGATCTACCGAAGACGCATTGCACTTGACCAACAATAAGTGTCAAGTGGGTATTTGCGGCTACACTCAGTGAAGACGAAAGTGCTTCGTTAAGAATAGGTAATAAAGAAATAATAATGGGCACCAGGTAAATTCACCCACAAATACCCTTGGTTATGTGCCTATATCCCTAATTCACCAACCAACACAAAAAAGATTTATTCAGAACCGGTGTACTTTATCAACAACATATGTAAATTAACTAAACTATTCAATATTAATTTTTTACTCATGCGGTTACCACGAAATGAGAAAAAACTCTTATAAAACCAAAAAAGTTAGAAATTCCTACTAAATGCTATCTACGGGTGAATTAACGTTGCAAAAAACAAATAAGTGGTGATGACGTATATTGCTCAACAATTGCTAAGGATCACCAGTACCTACTTTCTAAAAATTTTAAGAACAGACCAACCGGGCCAGGCACCACAACAAATTTTATTGATTTATGTGTAAAACTGACAACGTAATGTAGCATCAACATTCTGTGGATTTTATTTTTTCACCATCCCAAGCAATTGTTGACCAGTGTACCTCAAAAAGAGGAAAAGGTTGTTGCATTTTTTGTACCAAAATGAATGCCCTGATAAGAACTATTGTCTTGACTCAGTTTTAAAACTGTGGCATTTCTGGGTAAAATTGAAAATATGTATGTTTAATTTATCAATTGGGTACCTTCAAAGTGTTCTTTTTTAATTTGCTGAACAAAAATGGTATTGTCAGAGAGGCAGCGTATCGAAGTCTTGATATCGTTGGGATGTGGGGATAGAATGCGGAGAATAATGGGTTTCCCCTCAATATACTCTTTTCGGACGGAGCTACTTTTTATTTACATGGAATAGTTAACAGGCACAACTATCGATTTTGGAGTCAGGAAAACCAACACTGGATATGCGAAGCTCGTACGCAGCGTCCTCAGAAAGTAAATGTATGGGCAGGCATCATCAACAACATAATATTGGGGCCATACTTTTTCAAGGGAAACCTTAGAGCTGCACGCTACTTAGACTTTTTACGCTTTGAATTAGTCCCTGCTTTAGCTGTTGTGTTTCCCAATGAAGCAGATTCATATATTCCCACTGAAACACTTTGGTTCCAACAGGATGGCGCTCCCTCACCTTTTGGTATTAATGTCAGAGAATATTTCGATGACATATTCGCAGGACGCTGGATTTGACGACGTGGTACAATTGAATGGCCGCTAAGATCCCCAGACTTAACGCCATTAGATTATTCCTATTGGGGATATATGAAAGACAAGGTTTATCAAAATAGGCCGGCTAATATTGAAGATCTAAAAAGCAGAATTAGAGTGGAATCACATAACATAGCAACTGAGGCCATTCGGAATTCCGTAGACGGGTTTTACCATCGCCTAGGAGTCTGCCAAGTAGAGGGTGGAGGCCGATTTCAGCATCTGTTACGTTAATTCACCCGTAGATAGCACTGAGTTAGATATTTGTAACTTTTCAAAAGAGTTTTTTCTCATTTCGTTGTAACCACAAAAAAAAGGGTATGGTCAGAATCCATTTTTTACGAGCTTTCCAATGAGCCCATACACGACATAGGTTTGCATTTGAAAAAGAAAGTTGGGGATGGTTACAGCTAAGGGGTGGAAAAAAAAATTAATTTTATCGCCAAATAATGCGTACAACGTGAAATCAACTGTTTCAGCGTTTTTTTCCTAAAATACTGGTTAAAAAGATATTAATTTTATTCCGGACTTTTGCGCACCCCTGTATATATTTACCCGATGATGAATTTAACGATTCAAGCACAGTGAACAATAATGAATAAAAGCACAAGCAAACCTGGTAGCCGTCAAATTAATCTGTCACTACCTACCAAACAAGAGCATGAATCGTGTTGAAAAATATCAGGGCCGAAATTAAAATGCATGCGACATAGTGAGGGCAGCGTCGCGAAAGCTCAAGCGTAGACGCACAGTATCATAATCAAGCATTGAATAATAAGCATTAAATTTCTCCTTCACAGATATGATAATGAAGCATCAAATAGTTTGCATTAAATTTCACCTTTGCAAATGAAGAAGATACATGAGCATAATAGCGTTATACAGTGTGACCCATTTAAGATGGAAGCACCCTTATAAAACTTACTTTTTTTAACCGATTGGAATGATTTTTTTTTGTTAGGTAGATATTCAAAAAGTCTATTAGGACACCAAATATCATGAATAAATCTCAATTTCCAGGGCCAACTAATCTTATTTTTCAAGGTCAAAAATCTAAAAAAATTACTAGCGATTTTTTTAGAAAAACTCTGACTACACCACTGGATTTGTGACATTTTCAAATGGGTAACATGTAAATTACGTTGAAATGCGTCAATCAATAAAAAAGTTATAAAGGAATGAAATTTGAAAAATATGCCGTTTAATCAACCCACCAATTCATGTTCAGGAATTTTATGAAAATTCTGTATACTCCACTGGATTCAGGATGTCTTGAAATATTACTGATCACAGTTTCATCGAAATCTGTTCGGTAATAAAAAAGTTATAAAGGAATAAAATTTGAAAAATATGTTGTTCAATGGAATTTTAGCAACGTTCTTACTACACCACTGGATTAGGGGCAATATTCAACAAAATATTATTTATTCAAATAAAATTCATGAAACGTTTATGGGAGAATCAATTTCCTTTCATAATGTATGTCGAACCATATCAATCAATCAGTTTATCACAACAAACTTTAGTGTCAATAATTTCAAATGAATCTACAAAAAACTAACTGTAAGTACATTTTTCTAATTGCTACAAACTAGCGGAAAACAATCTTTTATTCACAATCAATGTAAAAATAGAAACCAAGAAGATACCGAATTGAAAAATAAATGAGTGCAATTCATATTCTGGTGGCCTCCACCAAACTTCCANAGTATACAGAATTTTCATAAAATTCCTGAACATGAATTGGTGGGTTGATTAAACGGCATATTTTTCAAATTTCATTCCTTTATAACTTTTTTATTGATTGACGCATTTCAACGTAATTTACATGTTACCCATTTGAAAATGTCACAAATCCAGTGGTGTAGTCAGAGTTTTTCTAAAAAAATCGCTAGTAATTTTTTTAGATTTTTGACCTTGAAAAATAAGATTAGTTGGCCCTGGAAATTGAGATTTATTCATATTTGGTGTCCTAATAGACTTTTTGAATATCTACCTTACACAAAAAGAAACATTCCAATCGGTTGAAAAATGTAAGTTTTATAAGGGTGCTTCCATCTTAAATGGGTCACACTGTATGAATCTTTAAGATAAATTAAATCTAAACTTGTGTCTCTTCGACGGCGTTGAGTACCAGCTTCAAAGTCCTCAGAACTCTGGATACCCTGTAGTATGCTCCGGGTCAAAGTGGAAAATCACACCGGTGGTGGTGCCTGTTGTGATGGATCACCCAGTTGATGTGTGGATTTCTGCCTCTAGGTTAGGTGCTTCCAATGCTTGGAAACCAGCGTAGAAGGTACGGAATTAAAAATCACAAAAAAACCCTAAAAAAAGGAGTATGCCTTAAAACCTCATATGATTATTTTATCTTCCAACAGAACGTGATTCTAACACATTTTTGTCGGTTTACAAAAACAAACAATAAAAACAACGACAAATAATTTCTAAAGACGCAATTTCACCACAGAGAACAAGCTGAGGTGGAGGGTCAGGTAAATCTGCCCTACAATAGTATCTTCATTGAAACAGAAATGTTACATGAATCTCAACAAATACATATATACAAAGGTTAACTCATCCTGGCTAAGGGGTTTTCTCACTTCCGTGAACTGTAGAGAATTGCCACGTATTATACAAGATGGTAACAGCTTCATAGGATCATGTACACGTTGTGCTCTGTCGTCGTACACAAAAAAATACCACTGAAAATCCTCTTACGAGATCAGTTCTGAATTGTATTCAAAATAAACAACCCATCAAATACACCATACAGTCTACAGAACTCTTTAATGGTGAAGTTCGAGATTATTCCAACCAAGGATGATTGGAAAATCATTAAACACTTCGAATTCAACCAGTGCAGTGGTTACTTTCACAAGGACACGTTCCAAACAAGAGTGAACAACTTTCG
Source organism: Leptinotarsa decemlineata (assembly GCF_000500325.1). Taxonomy (NCBI): domain Eukaryota; kingdom Metazoa; phylum Arthropoda; class Insecta; order Coleoptera; family Chrysomelidae; genus Leptinotarsa; species Leptinotarsa decemlineata. Next base: position 33,022 of record NW_019292166.1, on the reverse strand, counting down.
GCCTAATCAAAAATGAAAGACCCCTACCTATCACTTCTACATATAGATGGCTCACGCATGTTTTAAATAATAATTACGAGACAAACCTAAACATCCGATCATTACATATATTGGTGTCCAAAATTTCTAAATACTCGTTACTAAGATTATTTATGTACAAATATGTAATCTACTATATAATGAATTTTCTTCACGTCACGGCTACTCAAAGAACTACAGACTCTCGTGCCCTATAAAATACCGTCAACTAGATTTCGAAGAAGCTAGCTAGATGTCCGACTCGAATCAGCTGATCGGAACAATGTTTACGTTCAGTGATTTTCGATGAGGAAAACAAATGAACAAAATCCTTATGACTTTTATTCTGCAACTACTGAAAGAAGGTAAGTACTGCTTCATCATTCATGTATGAGGTCGTTAACAGTGAATTGTTCGATCAACCATAAAATCATAACAAACATTTCCTCTACCTAAACTAAATACCACATTCTTTTTTTTTCAGCTCCAGTTAAACAACCAGAGGTGGATCCACTGGAATGAAATATCCTTTTATTTTTAAATTTTATGAACGAGTGTGCTGAATAAATGAGATCGATTTCACATACTCTTGAAATTTGAACGTTACAAATCCCCCCCTTAGTTCAAGAAATTTCCCTTGAAACTCAGTAGACTCATTTGAAACTTGCTTCAAATCCTTTGTATGCCATATTCACTTCAAGTTCCCGTTCACATCTCTCAATTCGTACATCCACGGAGAGACACGCTCCTCAATCTAATAGGGACCAACATAACGAGGAGCTAACTTCGAGAAAAAATATTTGGAGGCATCAGATGATATGTAATTTATCTTCCTTACTGCGGCATAAGGTAGGTACTCCACATGTCGACGACGAAGATTATATCGCTCGCAATTCCTATTTCCAGCAAGTTCTAGACGCCGATGAACATCCTTGAACATTTTCTTGAGGGCTTCATACCTATGACTATCATCTATACGATATTCATCATCCGGATCAACAACTTCTTCCTTGACATGATCTGCACCAGACAACGCCATATTTTGGCCGAAATTTGCAAAGTATGGGGTGACTTTAGTGACTTCGTGCTTGGAGGTACGAATTGCACAAGCAATCTTGTCGAAATTTTCATCCCAACAGCGATGATTATCTGAAATATACATAGAAAGCAGTGTTTTCAGGGTTCTATTCACCCTCTCTGTGGGATTTCCCCCAGGGTGGTAATTAGCACTAAATTCAATGTAGCTTAGTATTTATCAGCAAATTTCTTGAACCCTTCACTACGATATTAAGTTCCATTATCACAAATGATTATCTTAGGCACTCCAAACAATAAAAACACGTCACTTTCCAATTTATTAATTATGGCAGTGGAAGTAACCTTCCTGAGAGGAAAGACGACTGGAAACTTAGTGAGATAATCAGTAACCACCAATATAAAACAATTTTCTCGTTTTGAACGTGGTAGCGGACCCATTATGTCTGTTGAAATAATTTCCTATGGTCTAGAAACTTTAGGGTGCGACACCATTTTATCTACCGGGCCATCCTGAGAAACTTTATGAGCAGTGCAAATATTACAACGACGTACAAATCGAGCCACATCACTTTTCATCTTGGGCCAATAATATTTATCGGCTATTCTGGCGTAGGTCTTGAAAACACAGGTATGCCCTGAAGTAGGTGGTTCATGAGCAGCAACCATAATAGTGTATCGATTAAATTTGAGTACAACGATTATCCAGGACTCACTATGAGGCAACAATCTGGGATAATCGGCACGTACATGCTTCCACAACTTGACATTGGAATTCCTTTGGCTTCTTTCTCTCATAGATCTATACCATCTATCATCTTTGGTACCTTCACACACTGATGGACCCTCAGCACTCTCAACTAAGTCTACAACGGGAACCGACCGAGAAAATGCATCGGGGACTACGTTATCCTTTCTCTTCCGATGAATCACTTTGAAACTGTACTGCTGGAGTCTTACTGCCCAGCGTGCCAAACGACCAGTTTCAAATATGGCCTCAGTTTCTCGATTGCCCAAAAAACGGCAAGGCACTCACGTTCCGTAGTAGTATAATACCTCTCAGCAAGCGTCAGAGATCGGCTCAAATAACATATAACCTTATCCCCTGTCCCATGAGGCTGCATCAAAACCGCTCCGATACCATAGCCGGACACATCTGTTTGAAACACAAATGGCTTTGAGTAATCGTAACAGTTAAGAATCGGTGCTGACACCAGACTTTCTTCAATTCGCCGAAATGAATCATTACATTCGCTAGTCCATTCAAGCTTGGAATCCTTCCAGAGCAATGCTGTAATCGGAACTATAACTGACGAGAAATTCTCTTTAAATCGCCTATACCAAGAAAATGTCCCCACTATACGATGAACTTCCGTGACATTAGTTGGAGGGGGGAGATCAAGCATAGCTCGAACTTTCTCCGGGTCGACATGGATTCCATTCCGGTCTACGATGTAACCAAGGCATCTCATTTCCTGGCGACAAAACTGAAACTTGTCAACACTTACAGTTATATTGGCTTTCCTCAAATGTGTAAAAACTTCATCCAACACTTCCAAGTGTTTTTCGAAAGTCGACGTGACTATGGCAATATCGTCCAGGTAAAGAAATACATTGGGTTCCAAATCATGCCCTAAAACGTTGTCAATTAATCGTTGCTACGTTGCTGGAGCATTGTGCAAACTGAACGGTAACCTCCGAAATTGGTACAACCTTCTGTTTGGTACAGTAAATGCCGTGTAAGGACACGAACTTTCCGCTACCGGGAGTTAAGAAAGTCTGACCTTCCACCTGTTCAACTTCATTAATACGTATCGGTTCCTTAGAGAAATACCACTCATCATGGCAAAGATCCGGTACTACACCCATTAACTTCCAAAAGTCCGCACTTAAAATCAAAGTGTGGGGCAATTCTGGAAAAACTGCCACTTCCATCAATCGTAACCTTCTTCTTAATGAGATAGGTAATTCTACGACGCCCACCCTTTTACAATGACTACCATTCACATCCGAACAGAACATAGACCTACTACTATCCAAAGTAAGATCTAACTCCTTAATTATACCTAAACCCTTATTTCCCAGTACAGTTCGAGAAGCACCAGAGTCCAAAAGACCTAGAATTTGTTTTTCCAAAATTTCAACACTTAAATATGGCCTCTCATCATTATTAACATGATCTAAAACAAAATCTAGAAGGATCTGAATCCGGTCGACCGAACAATTTTCTCCGACACCCTCCTTTCGGTCACCTAGGAGTGTCGTGGGCCGTTTTCCTGCCTCGAACAAACAGGACAAGTCCTAACTGTGAACATTTCCTTTTTTGCACCTGTAACAAAACTTATCTATCTTCTCTAAACAACCAATAGCCTTGTATCCCGGCTTGTTACAACGAAAGCATAGAGTAGTGTGTGCCGACCCTTTGGATTTACTATGTTGATCAGACGAAAATGTATGGAGGCTATCAATAGAAGACACCACCTTCTCCTGCACTCCTACGAGTAGGTACTGCATAATTTTCGACAGCTTCCTTCTTCGCCTCTAATCGCCTACCTGATTCTCTAAAATGACTAATGTAATTCACATCTACCGAAGCTTACTGATTTTGATAAAATAGAGAAATATTTTTCATAAGAATTTTTAACTTAGCTTCCTTCGAAACTGCACAAGTCAACCTATCAAAATATCCCGTCATAACGGCTGAATAAATATCGATGGACTGATCTGGTCCTTGTGTGCGCTTTCTGATTTCATCAAATAATTTTTCATTATATCCCACAAGTTCACTTCATTACGATAAGCGACATTAAATTGATATGCCCTTCGTGTGAATAAATCTATTCCAGATTCTAATAGAGTGGCTTTGGGCATATGCCTGGCCTGTCTAAGCTCTTCAACTCTTTCGAGAAAAGAACTCGGAGAAGGACCTTTCCTATCACCTGAAAACTTATTATCCCACTTTATTGGCAATATTGGCTTAACTTGACTTGAGGTACCAGGGGACCCGATCGGATTAGGCGGAGGAGGACTCGAAGATCTCCAGGAGGGATTGAATGCCAAGCTTTGTTCCATGAAACTAAGGTGAGGTGGAACTTCTGAACTTCCTTCATCTTTTACTTTCTGATGAAGGTTATCCATAACTGCAAGTGCTTTAGCGCGCAGATGTGGACGCTTTTGTGACTTTTCTTCATCCATGTGATCGATGTGATTCAGCACAGGCGCAAGCTTTGACTGCAACGACAGATCCGACAGATCGAGCATGTAGTCGTCTACCAATGGAACTAGAGCTGCTAATTCACCTTCTACCGCTCATTTATCCTCTTCGACCGTGGACGGATATGCAGGGTACTTTACTGTTCGGGACGAATTGCCATAGACAAGGATTGTCTCATTTCTTCAACTGTTCCAGTCGCAATAGTTCTGACCCTGAGCTCATACTCAAGTTCATCCTGAGATAACCTATTAATTTGCATTATATATGCCATTTTGCTGAATACAGAAATATGAATAGCTCAAAAAATTATTTGATAATTTCCTTTTTTTTTTTAATTTTATTATCATCATTTTTTTTTCTAGTGGCCTATTCACACCCCATGTTGGGCGCCAAAAATGCGACCTTCAGATCTACCAAAGACGCATTGCACTTGATCTAAACTCAGTCATTGTCTAAGGATTTATAGTCGGTCAACCACAATGTGAAAAGCATTGGATGGAGGTTGCCAGAGACATCTATACTGTTTTCACTAGAGACTTTGAAATTGTATCTTGTAATGTAGCGCCTTTATCGGAAAAACATTCAAAACTTTCATTGAAGAAAGCAAAAAAAATATATGAATGAAATAATGTTGACCTGAATTGAAGTCGAGATTCAGTTTGCATTCAGATGTTTGAAATATCAGATTTACTGAAAAATAATAACCAAGTATAGATATTGAGGTATATCGTTTCGAGGCAATTCCACTTATCCAATTATCTTGAAATTTGGCAGGGATACATATCATTCGAGTGATAATGCATTAATTACATTTACAATAGAAGAAACATAGAGGTTGAGTTTGGTGAATGGAAATATTTCTATCAACATTCATGATAGATGAAGAGTTTTGTAATTTAATTCCGATTCTATTAAAAATTGATATTTTGAAGTCAAAGATTAGATATTTTTACGAGATTCAAGATGGCGGATAAGCTAGGTGATTTATGGTCTGATTCCATTTAAAATTGGTTGCTTTTTGGACCATGAATTTTTATTACGTTTTTAATGACTCGCTTTCTTGTCTGTTTGTTCTATACAAATCTTGTGAAGTGAAATTTCTTCAATTTCTTGTTGAAATTTGACAGATGTTCATAATTTTCATGACAAATCATTACGAAATTTTTGTTACAGAAAAATAAAACGAAATGGACGTGATATATGATTTTATCGTCTGATTCTATTAAAAATTGGTTTGTGGGGGTTTTTGCAGCCAGATATTATGATTACCAAAATCCAGATGGCGGCTCCAAGATAGCTACGAGTTTAGTGATTCTGATCCAATTCGATTGAAAACTGATATGTGGGGGTTTTAGGGATCTGGGATAGTGAATTTCTAGACAATTTTCAAATTCAAGATGGCGGATAAGTTTTGTCATTATGGTTAGATTCGATTCAAAATTGGTATGTGGGGAATAAAGAGGTCGGAGATTAGGAATCTTTTGTGAAAATAGAATCAAATAGAAATTCTGTGACATTTCTGGTTGTTGCCAACCCCAAAATTTCGGTCTGCGACCGCGCCTGTTCAAAAGATGTACTCACCAGATGCATAATGGCATCTCACTATACACTATAGACCTCCATTATATTTTTGTCTATCAAAATATATTTCTCTTTTCAATCATCAGGTTGATCCGTTTGATAGTTTGTCAGAAACGGCTAATTAACGCTCATCATGAAAAGCCCTGTATAGTAGATTCAGTAACAATGATTGTTTCAGGTTGATCCGTTTGATAGTTTGTCAGAAACGGCTAATTAACGCTCATCATGAAAAGCCCTGTATAGTAGATTCAGAAACAATGATTGTTTCAGTTGGTATTTGATTATTATTACTAATTATGTTTTGAAATACTAAGTTTGTCATTTTTTGTCCCCGCCCTTGTTTTTATTCTACTTGAAATATCTTAACAGTATTTGAAAACTTGTGTGAGTAACAACAGATCAACAATATATTTTTAGTGTTCTTTACATTTTACTTGTGCCTCAAACCAATCAGGAAGATACTTGAAAAGTTATTTATTTGCTTTGTCTCTAATATTGCTGATTATGTTTTTGGAGCAGTATTTTTTGATATACTGGTTATAACACAGCATTGTTTTATGTGAATTGCCTCATAAAATTTGAGGGCGTTTCCAAACCGCTTGAGTTTTGAATATTGTAATTTTTGTAAAAAGTCAATAACTCATCATCATCTGCCAAATCTTCGTCGCTTTGTCAAATAACTCTACATTCACATTTAAATCGGTCTAAACATTTTTGTACTAAGTAACCAGCAAGGTATACTACTGCGCAGGATACCACTGTTGCGAAAAAATCATCTATTGTATCTGCAGGTGCAGTTGATGTTTCTGATGCTTTACTTGAATTCGAAGACCACTCCTTCTTCTCGGTGGTCTCGAGAGAACTGTCCTCTACTGTATTAAAAATGTTTTCATCCTCATCCAATGATCCTGGCAACCGTTTGTGTTGAAGAAATGGTGGTTCGAAATGTCTGCTGCACAAAAATTTGTTACTGAGTGATTTTGGGCTCAGACCAGGCAATGTGATGTTGCCCGAAAAAGAAAAAAATACCAATCGGTAACTCGATAAAACAACTTGTAAAATTTTTTATTTTTACAAGATTTTATTTAGTTTCACCTATATCGGTATCTGACTGTGTGTCTGTAATCAAATCTTGCAAGTTAAATTTGACACAAGTTTTGTGATTATGGTCCAATTCTATTCAAAATTGGTATCTGGCGGGTTTTCAGTGTCAGAGATTTTTTATTTAGTTTTACCTGTTTCGGTGTCTGACTGTGTCCACATACTCCACCTTGTGTGACTTTCATAATAAATATCCATCATTCCGTGTTTTTTCTTTAATAAATTTTAGAGTAGTGAAAAGTTATTTTCAAAATAATATCTCGAAAACGGTTGAATTCAGGAAATGATGGGCTGTATCAATTTTGTTCAGAATTTCAATCAGAATGAAAATATGGAATGAAAATTAAGGTGTTGTATTGAAGAAAAAGTAACTTCATTTCTTCAAGAGTTTTTGACTCCTGTTTACCTGATTTTTATTCAGTGTGGAAGATTTGGAAAAACCTTAAAACTTTTGTATTTCGATATTTTTGGCTAGCTATCTTACTTTAAGAAATAATCGACCGTTTCCATACATATCAGCGACCTTTCATAAAAAAAATTGATGCAACAGTCATGGATAATCACCAACTGATAATTATTATTTTTCAATATTCAGCAAAGTGGTGGTGGTGGTAGTGACAGGCGTGGTTGAAGAACTTCAGCAAGGCAATCAAATTACCCTAAAGCTTTGCGATCTAACCAAAACTGTGCCTTACATGAAATACTGTTGAAGAAATTAAGGATTACAGGTATTTCGCTTGATTGAATAAGAACCTATCTGACAAACTGCCAACAACTAGTAGGTAATATTCATGGTACTCTGTCAAACTTCCAAACTGTCAAAAACAGCTTCCCAAAAGGGTCTGTTTTGATGGTCCAATTAGATAAGGGTGACAAGAAAAACCATATATAATTATTCGTTTGCAAAACTTTTACATGAAGAAAGTTGTTGAATTTTTCTGTAATATTGATATGAGAGTAGGATTCTTGCAGAATAATAGATCCATTGGAAGTAACTTTACATCAAAATATTTTGAAATTGATATATTTTGGGAACTGTTGAGGTTTCTTACCTGAAGGGATAATCCATTGTTTACATCTTGTGGAATCTTTGACTGGAAAATGGAAAAAATCAAACTATGGTCATTTCTAGTTGAGAGTCCACATTTGTTGTAGGCACATTTATTGCCAGACATCTGGAAATAAAGATAAAATTGTAGAAGAAACAAAATGCTAACAACTCAATTAGGTAAATTTGCTGATAAAAATAATCTCATTATTCATAAAATTTTCACCAGTTAGTGCACATTCATCACATATTTTGAAATATAAAAGTATTTTTTGCAACACCAATTTGAAAATTAGGTCACTTGTTTTACAAGGGTACTAGCCAAAGACTAAAGAAATTAAAATGGCAAATTTTATTGTATATTTTTCACATTAGGTTTGTGGAGAGGGTGCACCAAAAGGTGGAATGTAATATAAATAGATTTGGGAAGCTGAATACACTCATTGAATGAATGAATCGAAGAGGTTTTTTGTATGAAAGTGTACAGTTATAAAATTATTGCAAAGCGCTTTCGACTTTCATCATAATCAGTGCTCACGTGTCAGGCAACAGAAAGAATCAAAATAAGTACATGGCACATTTGTAATATTTGACTTATATAAAACAAAATAGGCTGATAGCCAAGAAAATACATTTTTGGATTGAGAATTGTGTCAAAGTATAATACTTTGACTGAACCACATGACGCTTTGCAATGATTTTATAATTATACACTTCCATACGAGAAACCTCTTAGAAATGGCTGGCTAAGCACGACGCGAAGACGAAGCCCGTCAGAAACATAAAAATAATCATTTACAACTTTTTACTACGACACTTTCCATCTCAATCTTTCATCTCTTTTTTGGAGACCACGGTATTCGCGCCATCTACTTTTTGTTTCCATCGTCCTCCAATGATAACTCCATATGGTTACCTGACTATGAATCTTTAGACAATGACTCAGTGAAGATGGGTGTGGTTCGTTAAGAACAGGTATTAAAGAAATAATAATGAGCGCCAGGTAAATTTACCCAGAAATACCCTTAGTTATGTTCCTATATCCCTAATTTATCAAAGGACATGAAAACAACTGGTTCATAAAATAGATTTATTCAGAACCGGTGTACTTCATCAACAACATATGCAAATCAACTAAACTATTCAATATTAACAAGTTTAGAACTCAACTGGATGGTTTGGTGTCTCCATCTGAAATAATCCTATAATAATTAAGCGAGAGTAACGGTAGCTATATCATAGTAATTTATAGCAATATAAGGAAGCAATGCGCAATTCTGATTACGAGTATCCAAATTATATATACAGTCGTGATACCATCCGACTCCATGAACTGTATTTCAAAGCATCACCACCAATTTCCATAAACTGTGCAAAATTTCAGCTATACATATATACATTTACCCAACGATGAATTTTACGTTCCGAGCAAAGCGAACATTGATGAATGAAAGCACAAGCAAACCTGGTAAGCGTCAATTCAATCTGTCACTACCTACCAAACACGAGCATGAATCTTGTTGAAAAATATCAGGGCCGAAATTAAAATGCATGCGACATAGTGAGGGCAGCGTCGCGAGAGCTCAAGCGTAGGCGCACAGTATCATAATCAAGCATTAAATAATAAGCATCAAATTTCTCCTTCATAGGTATGAAAATGAAGCATCAAATAGTTTGCATTAAATTTCACCTTTGCAAATGAAGAAGATACTTAAGCACAATAGCGTTCTATAAATCTTTGAAATGAATGAAATCTAAACTTGCGTCTCTTCCACGTCGTTGAATACCAGCTTCAAAGTCCTCAGAACTCGGGACACGCTGTAGTATGCTCCGGGTCACAGTAGAAAATCACAACGGTGGTGGTGCCTTCTGTGATGAATCACCCAGTATATGTGTGGATTTCTGCCTCTAGGTTAGGTGTTTCCAATGCTTGGAATCCAGCGTAGGAGGTACGAAAATGAAAATTACCCAAAAAAAAACCCAAAAAAAAGGAGTATGCCTTAAAACCTTACATGGTTATTTAAACTCCCAACAGAACGTGAAAAAGAAATGTTATATGAATCTCAACAGATACATATAAACAAAGGTTAACTTACCCTGGCTAAGGGGTTTTATCACTTCCGTGAACTGTAGAGGATTGCCACGTATCACACAAGATGGTAACAGTTTTACAGGATCGTGTACACGTTGTACTCTGTCGTCGTACAAAATAAAATACCACTAAAAATCCTCTTACGAGATCAGTTCTGAATTTTATTCAAAATAATCAACTCATCAAATACACTATACAGTCTACAGAACTCTTCAATGGTGAAGTTCGAGATTATCCCCACTGAGAATGATTGTAAAATCATTAAACACCTCGTATTCAACCAGTGGTTACTTTCACAAGGACACGTTTCAAACGGGAGTGATCACCTTTCGGCCTAATATGACAAACCCCTACCTATCACTTCTACACATAGATGGCTCACGCATGTTCTAAATAATAATTCCAAGACAAACCTAAACATCCGACCATTACATATATTAGTGTCCTAAATTTCTAAATACTCGTTACTGAGATGTACAAATATGTAATCTACTATATAAGTTCAAGTTACGGCTACTCAAGAAACTACAGACTCTCGTGACCTATAAAATACCGTCAACTAGATTTCGAAGAAGCTAGCTAGATGTCCGACTCGAATCAGCTGATCGAAACAATGTTTATGCAACTTCTGAAAAAAGGTGAGTACTGCTACATCATTCATGTATGAGGTCATTAACAGTGAATTTTTCGATTCACCATAACATCATAACCAATATTTCCTCTACCTAAACTAATTAACACATTCTTTTTTTTCAGCTCCAGTCAAACAACCAGAAGCGGATCCGCTGGAATGGGATATCCTTTCATTTTAAATTTGTATGTACGAGTGTGCTGAATAAATGATATTGATTTCACATACAGGGCGTGTAATTACTAATGTACTCTTAGAATGAAATTTGAACGTTACAATGTACACATTGAGGGATCGCACGTTAAAAACTGAGGTCCTAGTCACCTTGTAGCATCATTTCATTTTCAACAAACGTCAATGAAAGACCCTGTATACACTTTTTTCAAAAGGTCATGCTATATAATTCTCTCTCAAACACTTGCGACATCCTACACGATTTTTAGTTACACAAACAGAAATATTATATGAAATATTGAGCTCTATGCGTACTAAACGATAAAAAATATATTGAAACACGTCTTTATATGAACGAAATTTTGCAACAGAAACTTTCGAACGAAGCAGAGAAAAATGTTGCATTGAAACACGACTTTTGTGCAGTTACATATATAGACTTGGAGTGAAAATAATTCAATATCCTGACTTTCATTAGGGAAAGGCAGGTATAAACAATGATTTTCATCCAGAAGACACACACAGGGAAAGGCTCATTTGAAAAAACAAATTTTGTCGTCGCTGTGTAAAACTGGTGGATATAAAATATCCTTGATGGTGAAAGATGATAAAATTAAACAATTGTCTTATGGATTACTAAGAGTAATAATGTCTCAATTCTGGCTTTTCAAAATTCAGAAGTTACACGAAAAAAATATTGACTGTGTGTGGAAAGATACAGAAATTTCTCGTCATGATGCCTTTGTATTGTCTCATTGATTAGCAAATATAACACAAGCTGTGAGTTTGAAACCGTACAATCTGTTGCCTTCATTGCCTTTGCATCGCTTGAAAAAATATAAACAGCTTCTTGAAAAATTGTTACGAACACTCTTCAAGAAGATATGACGATAAATAATTATTTCATAAACACATGAAAAATATAATTTCAGTGTTCCTTTCCTCAGTTGGATTTTTCATAAATATCAATGCTCTTGCATTCCACCTTCTTCACTCCCCAATCCTCAGTTACCGCCCCATTATTTCGGTTCATTCATCACCATAGTACACCGTTTCGAACTCTATCGAAGTCCCAACAAGTTTTTTACTTTTTTCATCATCAGCACACCGTTTCAAATTAGAAGTATTCATCAAACTTATAACGTTTCGGTTACTTGTTTATTCATAAATGAACCTCTTGATTTTTTATTTGTATGGTACGTCCCTCGTTTTAACCTTTCCAGTTCCCATCAAAAGTTATAACCCAATATTTTCGAAAATACTATTGTACACCACAATTCACCTATGTAATTGAACCTTGTGGCATATCAAAATGAAATAATTTATACTATAAAAATGTTTAGAAACTAGTTTATAAGCAACATTCGTAAAAATATTCACAGAAGTGTTACGACACAATTCCCCTATGTAATTGATCCGTGTGACATACCATAATGAAATAATTTATACTATAAAAATACCTATAAAAGCGATTCTTGCGAAATGCCATATTCATGCTTTCAATGTGTGGGAGTTGATGATAAACATAGCCTTCTTTTTTTTTCTCGTTTGCTTCAACAAGTTGCCGTGAAATTTCACGTATTTGTATGCGCCGGAATCATCAATCGAACGAGGTGAAGAAATTACTTCGAACAATGTTTCAAATATATGTAAGTATACAATCAACAGCACGAGTGAACGAAGAATTGAGACAAAATATTTAAACTGCAACAATTGTGAATATTGCGTATTTATCTCATCTAAGAACTATTATGATGTTTTCAAGTTCAAATAAATACGATTCCATACATGCACTTCATCAATAATAACCGGATGATACTTGAGGTCAATGATGGCGAAAAGATATACATTTGTTTTTGAACTTTATAATGCAAACAATTTTTCTCATAAGCGTTCATAATACTTAATTCTCATCGCGCGCGCACACACACACACGCACACACACACACGCGCGCACACACAGGTCACTCGAATTAAAAAGGTTTCTCAACAATCCGCAATAACAGATGAAATTGTTATATCAAATTTTTGAAAGTATTGAGAGTATTGAGTATTGTCTTATTCCACGAACAGGTTTGACGCTACCGTTATATATCGATTTATTTACTATTCAGTTTTCCCCCATAATGAATTTCTCACGATATATCATACTTCTTCTCTTACAATTAATAGATGAACTAGATCTAAGGAAATTTCAATTCTGTTAACAAACGGTTTATAACCTTTCTGTTATTACTATTTCAAAACGTATATACTTACACATAATTTTTTGAAAAACATGTAGCCATAAAAAACGTTTCTTCGATGCGTGTACAAAATACTCTGTTTCAACGCATTATATTTAGAGCGATTCTCTAGACAGTTGTACATTATTTTCCATTCTACGTTGTGATACAAATCATATGGGTATATCTCATGCAACCATGTTTCTCTATCTTAAATATTGGTACAACTGATATACAAAATTTGATAAGCACCCGCCATATTTTTTCTTTAATGATATGTCTTGAGACACTCTATAAACCACCATGTTTTTTCTATATTTTTCCATTCAACATCATTATTATTCCACTTTTACCATCTACAATCATTATTCTCTTTATTTCGAGAAGGCTGACCATAAATTTTTATCAATCATGCAAACCCAAAGGTCTTATTCATTTCAATAACAAATGACGAGTGGCCATTGTTATTTTCCCTTAATGGTATTCATGTACTGATGATGCTCACTTGGTTTGCGAAACGCTTGTTGAGAGACCGTATATGACAGATGACTGTCATAACGAAACTGGCTGCCATCTTTATTTCTATATGTCTAAACATTGTGCATTTCTTTCCCTTCCATTCGACGTGTTGCACGTTGAGATCCGACTATTATTAACGAAGATACAGCCGTCATCTTTGTTTTTACGTTGCTGATACATTCTGTATTTCTTTCCCTTTCATTTGATGTGCTGCACGTTGAGATCCGGCCGCTATCTCCGTTTTTTCTTTGTTGATCGATTCTGCATTCTTTTCATTTCAATTTGGCGTACTGTACGTAACGATCCGATTATTATTAACGAAGATGTGACTTAGTGCCCTTCTGACATGTTGCGTCATCTTCGTTTTCACTTTGTCGATGTATTCTGCATTCCTTTCCCTTCCATTTGATATGCTGTACGTTAAAATCCAACTATTAATAACGAAAATGTCACTGTACGTCACGATTCGATTATTATTAAGCATGGTATGGTTCAGTGCTTTTTCGTTATCATCACATCTTTTTTTTTCATCTTTATTTTACACTAATGTAATCATATTCTCTCTCATACACAAATTACATCTTCTCACTCTCACCTAGGTCACACCAACATTCAGTTGGGTTTTCCACAAGGTTCCTATCGGAGGCCTGGAAATGACGAAATGATGATGACGAAACGATTACGAATAAACGTACGCAAAACGGGAAAAACGCATGTAAAACAACACTCTGTATGCCTTATGAATTTTCGACGAGCTGTCGACATGTTTTTTCTTCAATGTCTTCGCCAACAAATGATGGAGGAGAACCGTCTTTCGACAATTTATACGTTGCTCGGTAGTAGCCAAGAGCTTCCAACGCCGCTTGACTGCCCGAAAAAAATTTTATTGACTTGTGTCTGTCTTTCGATTCTTCCAATCTCTCCACACGTAAATTTTCGCTTGAAATACAGTCGCATAGGTTCCTAGGCAGTTTGATATCTCTGTTCCGGGTCTATGACTGAAAACACCTGCACCATTCTGCTCCACTAACTCTCATACTTTTTTTTACACCAATCCTCACATTTCTTTCTCTTAACAACACAATATCTGTCAAATGATATTATGGCGATCATATTTTTTCGCTTTGATTGATGCATTTTGAAATAACGTTCTGTATACCTAATTTTGTTCTCACATCATTCCAAGCGCACACGACTCGTTATCTCTCAAACGCCAACTCCCCTACACTGATAAGCCACTTCCGACTCTGTCATAATTGTTTTTCTCAATATAACTTCGAACAAAACTAAATATGTGTCATCAGCCAAACAGGAATCATAATTCGAATGTGAAAACAATTCGAAAAGCAATTACCGAAACCATCACTATCAACAGTTTCCAATTACTTTCAATATCTAACAGTGGTGTCGAGGCTAACAATCAAGTCTATCATACCAACGACCTGCTTTCAATTCTCCAACGAAAACTTTTTTTATGGCGTCATGGAAAAAAAAATGTATTGAACGAAAAGATGGTGACGCGCCACGTGACTGGTGGTCTGACTCATTGATGGATACGCCTGGTCGTCTGTTTGAATTATTTATGGCCACAGAAAATTCAAATCTCTCGTCACGATGTTCTGAGAAATAAAAGCGTGCGCTCTGATTAACTGTAGAGCTGCTTGAAAGTTTGAGGACGCTTCGTGACAATTTGGTACACTCTGGTTCACAACTGGGTGACAGGACACCACGTGACAATTTGGTACACTCTGGTTGACTGGGCGAGCTGAAAGGCAACCTGATTGCTGTGATGACGTCACTGTCTGCCTGTAGTGCGGTTATTCCTACTGCCGCAGCCTCTTCTTGTGGAGTGCAGCCACCAGCCCGGGCTGGACTATCGGGCAGATTTTCTGATTCTTCTTCTTCTTGGCACCCTGCGGCTAGAGGAGGGATATTATGTACTATAAGGTATTCAATTTGTATTTTCTATCAGCTCTTTTTTGCCTCAGCTGTGTATTGGATCTAGTAGAAATGAAGGGCATCATTTTGAAGGCAATCGATCTGTATCCAAAGAAACTCACTTCGCACTCCAGCATAGCATGAATTTCGTCCTCGGTAAAGACCTGGCTATGCCAGGACGAAATTCCAGCAGGAGTAACTAGCGGCTCTCGCTTCTTTTCTGGCGTCAGGATGCCTATGCCGCATATGTTGGGAAAGTCTCATGTCTGTCACGAAGACCGAATTGCAAACGCCACACCGCTGCCCGTCAGGTACAAGCGGTTTCGGCCCGGTGCATATCGGCATCGGCTGGCGTGTCTATCTTCGTAAACCTCACATCATTTCGTGCATATGAATTTCTTTTTTCTGTTGGGGTGACAATCCTGACAGTTTCGTTTTTCCAACCGCCAGAGACAATGACAGAAGATTCCTGCCCTCGAGTAGACAGAGTGCAGGACCTTTCTTTGTAGGACTGGGCTACCAGCATTGGATAACCCATGTTCTCTAATATTTCATTCATCAACCTTTCCACTTGAGGCTCACGTCAATTGACGGGGCCATTGTCAAAAATTTGGTACCCCTGTATTACATGTGCAAGGAGGGGATTGGAGCCAGCAAATTGATCCGAGGTTGTTTCATCTGAATTTTGAGCCAGAAAAGTTTTGCTAGAGGGCTTGCTAGACGCCCTAGCTCTTTTTCTTCCACCCTGATCTCTAGTGCCGTCCTGGAGACCCTCCACAGAAAAGGACTCTTCGAGCCTTCCACGAGTGGCACTGCTCTGACGTCAGCCTACTCGCCATGCCTTAAAGAAGACGAAGGTTTTTTGGCGGTCACCACGGCCCAGACGATCGAATGAACAAACATCTGGACTGCCAATATGCGCCACCAAGAAGCTTGGACGCCGAAGGCGACCCAGACGCTCGGGTAACGAGCATCCGGGACGCCAACTTGTGTCACGAAATGACTTCAACGCAAAAAGCGGTCCGACGTCCCCTGCCACGGGACATTGAACCGCATATTCGCGCCACCAATTCCACCATTTCAGGTGTAAATCCCGCCATTTATTCGCGCTTGCTTGAATTTCTTCATGTTGACATTCAGAGCTCTTCACGTTGACATTCAGAGCGCTAGGCAGAAATCACATTGCGTCATCACCCGCTGGGGCCATCGAAATTCTTTGTTATAATTAAACAGTCGGATTCCCCTGGTACGTGTCAGTTCTGAGCTGATCGTTGAATGGCGTCCGGTCAGTCGGTAGCCTGGTATATAGGCGTCAGCCCATTTCACCTACTGTGTAGGTATATCTGAGACTGGCTTGAACATTTAAAGTTCATTTCTTCAGATTTGTTTACTGTCTGTCTTCAAGCATAGCCCACTGACTAATCAGAAAGTAGTGACTTATTCAATGGAAGAAAGAGACAACAGAATGAAAAAAAAACAATATAGAAATGTACTTGTTGAATACATTATGAAACAAATCTTCCCTAATTTTTTTTCAAGAGATTATAAACATGAGAGATTCGTCTTAAAGAGTTTGGAATCGAAATCAAAAGTAATTCTTAACATAATGAAAATATAATTAAGATGAAATGAAAAACAATACCCAACCATCGCATTGTTCAATGTGTACCAAACCGATTCAATGTATACAATGTACACCATAGAACCTATTTCGCTGAATTGACAAAACTAACGATTTCAATGGTGAAATATTGATATGCCCATATTCACATCCTGAGCAGTTTTTAGCTACGTGACAAATATATCTGACTCTGCATCTTTTCAAACACGCCGATGAATAGTGTTTATACATATAAACACTCTCGGTCTTGCCATAATTAACATTGTATGAGAGACAGATCTGGCGTTAAAAAAATTCTGAATTGAAGAAATCTGTCCCGAAGTTAGAATGTATATTACCATACATAGCTTCCGCTAGGTATTACATAACTCTCCCATACGAAAAAATTCTGGGCATACACAATGCCATAAATTTTTCAGAAAGCTTATTCCAGATGATAATAATAAAAAAAGAAACCAAGCTAACATTAACATATATGTCAAAATAATGCTGAACTGGTCAGCGTTACCAAATAGTGTACCGTAAATTATAGTTAACCCTGTACGTGACTTCCAACCCTTCGCGTACAAATAAATCGCTCCATTTCTCGCCCTGCACTCGCGAGCACTCTCCTTCATGCGTGAATAACTTCTGCCGTCAGCGAGTCTCCCTTGCCTGCTGTAGGGTGGTATGTTGTGGTGTGATGCGGGAGGTAACCTTTTTCACGAGACCGGGAAGTCCCAGGACTTTCCGCAACTCTGCTACTATGGAACGCTGCTACTACTAGATTAGAGAGTTGACGATCATAAGCTTCACAACCCTCAGTGAATAGTTAATACGTTGATTTGCACCCGATTCTTGGTGAAAGTTATTTCGCGAACTGGCGAAAAAATTCAGTTCGTCGTACTGTGCCCTACTGTGGCTCGCGATAACTGGTTTTCCACCCTGGTGCAACTATACTGGCAACTCCATAACGAGGCATGTTCCTGAACAGTTGAGGCGTTACTACTACACCTCAATCAAATTTGAGTGTACGCTACCCCTGCTTCCTGATACAGCATCAACGACGCTACTGGTTCATTATACATGGAGGTCCCTGACCTTCCCACCTTCGTCCTGGTGCTCCGCTCATCAATTTCTGTATGGCACACGTTCAATGGTAACCATTACTTCATCTTTTGACACGATACATTTTGGGCTGGGTGTACCACTGTGCAGATACCCTCGTGGTAATTACACTGCAAATTATCTTCCGCTCGCCATTTACTACAATTCATTATGGTCTGTTCGCCGCATACTATTATTTGCGAAAATATCAGTTCCTTTGTCGCACGCCGATACTGTCGTGGTCTTCACCTAAGTGATGAAGCCAGACATCATGAGCAATGTTATTTCCACAATCTGCAAGGTTGGCAGCTTCCTGTTGCTTTTTTTCAGGAAGTGAGAAAGTCGATTGCCTCACTCCGTTCGCACATTCTCCACCATAATTGTCCATATTATCAACAAAAGTCCAAATAAAATCATTATTCAAAGAAGCATAGAACAACACATCATATAACAACCAATAAGTCAATTCTATCAAATCAAATTTCTATCAAATCAATTGTCCAATGGAACATATAAAAATTAAATCATGGTACACATGATTTCAATACACAACTCAAGTCGCTGTCTAATTCTATTCTTATACAATATTATCTAACCGGCTCAAGCAGATTTTATGATTAACAAAAATGTCTTTATACGGATATGATCCTGCCTATCTATATCTGCGGTAGATCCTTTTCTCGCGATATTCAATATCGGGAGTTCGGACCCTTTCACGACCTTTCCTTCATTAAAACATTTTCCCCCATTCTCGCGCCCTCCTTTTTTCGGCAATTTCCTACTACTAATATCTTGCTCCATTGACATGATTTTCTATATTCGCTATAGAACTAGCGGTTTCTGAATCGTTGCACACAATTTCTGGCACTTCTCAAGGTCGCTTATAGATGAGCCTAAGTACTCCATTCATGAAACTCCTACAACAGACACGATGTGCCTGTTCCTAGCTGCACATCTCCTAGCCACAATCTCATTCCAATTCGCTCTGAGGCCTATACCTCTCTGTAGCAGTGGGCTACCGATCACCTGCTTCTGTGACTCTTAGCCACACTTTCACCATATTTGATTCTGAGGTCCTATACCTCGCTGTAACAATGGGCTACCAATTACCTATTTCTGTGACTCCTAGCAATCTCTCTCTATGATGAAGGGCATACAGCGTCCTCACATCATATTCATCTGAGGCCAATGCCTTGCTGTAGCCCTAGGCTGTAATTCAATCAATTGAAACTCTCTGAACATCTCCAGGCTACAATTTCATTCCACTTGGCTCTGAGGAGTATACCTCGCTGTAGCAATGGGCTCCCAATCACCTGCTTCTGTGGATCCCAGTCACAATCTCTGTCTATGATGAAGGGGATACATCGTTCTCACATCATATTCCTCTGAGGCCAATGCCTTGCTGTTGCCCTAGGCTACTAATTGAAGAAATTTGTCCCGAAATTAGAATGTATATTACCATAGATATATTTCGCTAGGTATCGATCGCTAGTATATCGATGAAGGTTATCACTACGAGTGAAAGATTTACCACAATCACAAAAATACATATTCCAATATGCTCTCACAAAATCACTTGATGTTAGCGGATATTTAGAGAGATCCTCAACCTCTCATCAGAAACTGTTTAACTCACTCACAAACAATTTCTAACTGCTGCAGATATCGTCTTACAATGATTCCATATGAAAATACTCATTTCTAATATAATGGATAGCAAGCCACCTCCCACCACAATTTGTGCAACATGGCTAGTTGGGCACACGGTACGGACAACCTCACCAGTCCAAATCGATCACCTTACAGAAAGCAATGCGGGCATTCATTCGTGGCTGGAACTTCTTGGAGTGCAGATGTGAGGTGTAGTGAGTGCTCGTGTTGGTGAATCTTGGGTGGCTTGCGTGTGTGTGTGAGTGTATGTGTGTGTATATATGTGTACTCTATGCAAACTAATTTGTACAGAGTACACATGAAGGAGTATGCTGAACCCACTTTTTACCGTGTATGCAATCTATCCTTCATATTCAAGAAGGATATCTTCACCGTGTATGCAAATTCCAGTGTCATTACTTCCTTCGCTCCACTGCCACTCACTGACTAAATGAGCTCACAGATTGCTCACACATACACATACTTGTACTTTGTACAAGATGGTTGGAACTTGGTACACATGAAGGATAATATGCATTACCGCGTATGCGCCTCGCCCGTCTCAAGGTCAAACAATTGTTATGACGTCACAGACACACAATCCGAATGTCTCAGACAAGGAAAATATTCCTATGAATACCTTATCAGCTATACACCAGACATATCGTTCAAGGTCACCCTAATTACATCACTTGTCATCAATTAGTCATTACAGACGTCATAATGGTGGGTGGTGGGGGAGGCTTTGTATCGACTCAAATCCATTACTGACGAAAAAAGGAAAAGTCTCTGAGATTTGCGGAATGAGCTCTGGGGATTACAACTATGTTGGTCAAACTAAGCAAAATTCAATAACGCGATGTTTTACAGCGATAAAGATCTCATTCCAAACAGCCCATTTTTCACTCTCATGTAATAATTTGAAACAGAAACCAAGTGAATATTCGGTACATACCAAGTAGTCACTAACATGTAAATTGGAAAATAAGATATTATTTGAAACTAGAACAATACGAGAGTTTTATTTGTTGAACCTAATTTCATGACCCATGAAGTAATAATCTACCTAAATAGGTTTGAATAGATGTGAAAATTCAGCATCTCTTCATGTGCTTACTTGGTTAGCTAAACACTCATCACGAGTCAGTGTTTTTGTTTTGGTGTAGGTAGCAAGGTAACTCAATAAATTATATACTTTTCCTTTGATCTTCACAGAATATTCAGTTGCTAAACCTTGGATATAGCGAAAAAATTTTAAATATATTTTTTTTTCAATTTTCTATGATCTTGCTATCTTGAAACTTTTTTTTCCTGGAATTAAAGAAGTTCAAAATTTGTTGCTCACCAGGAGTATACTCAAATACACCTTGAGTATCAGCAACAAAATAGTTGAAACCGATCGGCCGATTTTAATTTTTTTTTCATTTTCCTCGTTCTTGCTATCTTGAAACTGGTTTTCCTTAGAATGAAAAGTGTTTGAAATTTGTTGCACACTAGAAGTATACTCGAATACACCTTGAGTATCAGCAACAAAATAGTTGAAACTGATCGGCCGATTTTAATTTTTTTTTCCATTTTCCTCGTTCTTGCTATCTTGAAACTGGTTTTCCTCAAAATGAAAAGTGTTTCAAAGTTGTTGCTCGCCAGGAGTATACTCAACTACACCTTGAGTATCAGCAACAAAGTAGTTTAAGCCAATCGGCCGATTTTTAATAATATTTTTTTTCATTTTCCTCGTTGTTGCTATCTTGAAACTGGTTTTCCTTAGAATCAAAAGTGTTTTAAATTTGTTGCTCGCCAGGAGTATACTCAAATACACCTTGAGTATCAGCAACAAAATAGATGAAACCGATCTAAGAATCGGCCGATCGGTTTCAACTATTTTGTTGCTGATACTCAAGGTGTATTTGAGTACCCTTCTGATGAGCAACAAATTTAAAACACTTTTCATTCCAAAGAAAAGCAGTTTCAAGGTAGCAAGAATGAGGAAAATGAAAAGAAAAATTAAAAATCGGCCGATCGGTTTCAACTATTTTGTTGCTGATACTCAAGGTATATTTAAGTCCCCTTTTGATGAGCAACAAACATATCATACACAGCGAATCAGTCGAATCAGATATCAGCTCTGTTACGCCAGCAACGCAAAGTACGGAAATCGCATTCAGAAAATGCCAAAATTAGGTACTTTTAAGGTGCTTTTTATGTACCGAAGTCAAAAATTAGGTGCTCTGTAACTAACACCGCAACTCATTACTCAAATTTGAGTTCAACGTTTTCGGAAAACCCAGCTATACAGACATTACCATCCCAAGCGATTCTTTCCATCCAGACAGCCATAAATTAGCAGCCTACAATTCAATGTTGCACAGAGCATTCTCACTGCCTTTGTCTGCTAACAATCTAGCTAAGGAAATTGATATAATCACACAGAAAGGTCATAAGAATGAGGTCAACGCAGATTCTATTCAGATGTTAGTCAGAAAACAAAGCCGTAAATTCACTTATAGATTAATATACCCTCAGGTCAACAGAAATCAAGAAATGGGTAACTCTAACATATTTTGGATAAAGAACAGAGATAATTGCAAGTTTTTTCAGAAAAAACAATGTGGAAGTGGTATTCAGACCACATGCCAGGTTATCTGATTTCCTTTTCAATGCCGAAGATAAGGTACACAAGTTGGAGAAATCTGGAGTTCATAAGCTAAGTGTCCAGAGTGTAATAGTGTTTATGTGGGACAATGTGGTTGAAATTTCCAAAAACGATATGCTGAACATGAAAGGTCCTTCAGACTACGAAAAAATTATTCGACGTTTTCAAACTATTCCTTGAGCTCAGTCACGCTGGAACAATACTTCACCTACAAATGATAATAATGAATATAGTAATGTTATTTTTTTTGTAGTCTTATCGGTTAATGAGAAAGCACTATTGATATTATTCTAACTACGAAGGACGAGTAATAATGTGCCAAAAAGTTCAGAAATAGGTTCTAACTGGATTGTAGTTTATTGTAAAAGCAACTAAATAATACTATATTTCATATTCTTTTGAAGTATAGCAAGAAAGCTACGATAACAAGACTTCAAATCATAAAAAAAAATGATTGTCCCCAAACTACAAACGATGGGGTTGATTGTAGCTGAAATTAGATGTTTGTAGTTACCATTAAATACATCAAAAATGAATGAAATAAAATCGAGTATTTTTCAACTAAACTAACCTATCTCAACCAACATTATGTAACCTGAAATCTGAAGTGAAAACTAACGTATTTTAGAATGCTTTATTTGGAAAAAGCATCTACCCTCAACATCTAACCTGACTTCCGAATTCAAAAACGAACTCATGTTGGATGTTCAGGATTAAGAATTATTTCCAACATTGATCCAATTGATCTGCGACACGTTTTGGAAGCCTCTTCCAATAAAACTATTTGAATAAATACATCACAGGCATTGGCAGTTTTACAATTTTATATTATATCGTTCACAGGATTCCTACGCAATAACATTGATAAATGGAGTGAAATTTCAGTTACAACTCTGTCATCATCATCTAGACATCCGATGTTACGATCCGATTCCGTTTGTATTCCAAATATTCATAATGAGATCAAATCAGATATCGTTCACAGGATTCCTACGCAATAACATTGATAAATGGAGTGAAATTTCAGTTACAACTCTGTCATCATCATCTAGACATCCGATGTTACGCTGGTAGACACTTGCCTCCACTCCGTGCGCGGCGGGGAGGAGTGCGGAGTGGAGAAAACAAATGACATAAAAACGATATTCACCGCCAACAATCAAATTTCCACATTCCTCCGTTCTCCCAAGGACAAAATTATCAATGAATCCCAGGGTATATTTGAAATTCCATGCTTCGATTGTGATAGATCTTATGTAGGCCAGACCAACAAACGTGTGACAAGTAGAGTATATGATCATCAAGTTGCTGTCCGAAAGTCAGACCCATCCTCAGTCTCATCAAAACATCATCAAGAGACAGGACACAACATAGATTTTGCGAACACTAAGACCATCGCCACAGCGAAAAAACTCCAAGCTCGGATAATTCGCGAGGCCATCGGAATCGAAAAGCAATCTTTCTGCCTGAACAAACATAATGACAGTGAAAGACTTCCAACTGCCTGAAAACCCCTAATTTCCCGATGCTCAACCCCCCCACCAAGACGTCCGGTGATGGTAATCACCCGAAGCCACGCCCCTACCTTTCCGCTCCAGTAGCTTCCGTCGATATAAATACCACCGAACACCCATCGACACCTCAGTTCAATCTAAGGAGTAGGCAGATTGAGACCTCAGAGAAAACTCGCGACGAGACCTGGAGAGTAGGCAGATTGAGGCCCCGGCGTCAAGTCACATCAAATTCTTGAAAATGACTGCAAAATGGGAGCCGAAACGTCGAATACAAAACTCCAGGCGCGGTTCAATCTGAACTCAAGGACAAAATACTGCTAACCGCGGAAACCTATCCCAACACATGGAACAAACCTAGCCTCTTCAGAAATGCGACATAATGGTATTCTCAGATCGATAAAATCACCTATCATTTCTGTGATATTTGCAAAAAAATTAAAATGACAGATTTTATTTTTTG
The DNA here is from genome assembly GCF_000500325.1 of Leptinotarsa decemlineata. NCBI lineage: Eukaryota > Metazoa > Arthropoda > Insecta > Coleoptera > Chrysomelidae > Leptinotarsa > Leptinotarsa decemlineata. Next base: position 8,462 of record NW_019292166.1, on the reverse strand, counting down.
CACTACCGCCCCCATTTTCGATAATATTGAAACAAAACAGAAGAAAGTTTTGCTCCATTTCTTTTCCATAATCTGTTTCAAAACACTTTTCAATGCGACATTTCGTTCATTGAAATGAAATTTAAATTAACTACGTTTGTTTTATATTTCACTGAAAACGAACTCTATTTCGAGATTATTCCAAATTTTACTTCATTACAATTGATTTTTGTTGTTGCAGATATCTCTTTGTGAGGACTACAGCCTACCAGTTGACCACTTAACCAAAAAATGACCAAATAGCATAGCTGTGCCCAACACAATTCGAAATATTTTTATTGACTGGAATTTATCCAGTTCTACCGATGAGAAGGTGAGTGATGTTTCGATATTTTGTAGTAAGTGCACATGCGCAGAAAATAAAGAAGTGTGCTATGTTGACATTTTTCATGTTGGAAGAGGAAAAGTAAACGACAGTTCTCACCAGTGGTGGGAAAGTTAGCCATATGATGAACATCACCTGAAGATATTGATATAATTTGATTCTGCTATAAAATAAAAAAATAATGTAACTGATAGATTTATCAATGTGCCAACTCAGCATATGTAGTCGTGGGGCGGCATAATTGACATTGCACGCGAGCGATTAAACAGCTAGCGGCGGGCCTGCTAAGCACCAAACTAACACAAATGAGAGAAATAATACATTGAACTTCCACTGTAACACCCTTGTATTTCAATGATATTTCAAACAGCCACTAACTAACGCACTAACAAACTGTACTCTTTCGAGGAATAATCATTACTGATTCTTTATCGCTACCACCAATAACTTACAAAACTCATGACACAGCTATCAATGGTCTCCATCAACCCTGTCGACAGTGATGCCAGTTCACACTCGGCCATTCCTGACCAGATGATGGCTGCTATATTTTGACTGAAACCAAACAAATATTTCAATTTGAAGGAAATAGAAATCCCTTTTTTACTTCTCTCAGGGATTCCATTCCTTCTAGTGAGTACAGCAGCTTCGATACTGAAAGTCCTTAGTCCTTTCACCTTGTCATGGCACATGAAAACGTTCTGTGGTCGAACGATACATACGAAACTCACTTTGCTGAGGAATAAACAGGTGATTTTGTTCCAGATAGTACTTTACTCTGGCATTCAGTATTTTTTCCAGAAGTTTACACAAGGTATATAATAAAGAGATGGGTCTATAGGTCTGTTTATCTGTATGTGGTCTGTTTGGCTTTTAGCAGGGGAGCCCACGATGCAAAATGGAGATTTACTCGAGCGTCATTGAGACATAACAGGTTGCAAAGCTTAGATGATAAGAAGAAAAAATGTTATATAATATATACCTTTTCATCGGTGGGAAAAGCTGCTATAGATTTTTAAATATGTAAAAAAATACTGTTGCATGGANACGTATCTGATCCTTTATCACTCACAGGCGGCCTTATATATGGGGCTCATATTTGGTGGAGGTACTCAACCGGGTACAAAGTATCCCCCTGTATATTAATCTGCCGCGCTTTAGTAAATCCCGAAATCCCCGCTTGGGCTCCCCTATTATTTTAAATGGATAGTACAATTGCTTCCAACCAATTGAAAGGCATTCTTTGTGAGTTGAATATTTCATTTTATACTCTTAGAGGATATCGCTTTCCTACTGGAGAAAGTTCAACAAGGAATATATAAGGTAGATAGTCAGGTCCGGGGCTGGAGTTATTGACTTTGTATAAGGCGTCTTCCAATTCATCGATCGTTACATCATAATTCAAGGAGTTTGTATGGTGAGTCGTCTTCCAGGTCAGATGATTAGAGTACGGCTCTGCCGAACTCCAAAAACCTGATTCGGTCCCCAGCGGGGCAGGCACAAAGTATATGGTCTGCTGTTTCATCGTTAATGAGGTAGTCGGATAGTTGAGGTGCAAGATTCACACCTTGATATCCGTGACAACCTGACGATGCCTTAGATCCAACCGTGCTGGGTTTTTTCGCCTCTGGTTTTGGTAATTATCACTTGAGCGCAAACGATTGCCTCAACCTGCTCATGGGGGGTTTATTCCTCCACCTGAGACAGATTCTGCGTACGCCGCTCAAGAATTTGGTGCAAGGCGGTTTTATAAGGTAACTCGCTCTTGAGGAGACGACTTAGTCGTCCACCACCAAACCTATTTCTCTTTAGGTTCAGTAATTGGATAAGAAGTTGGAGAGTTGAGAAGCTCCCGCTTGTGAACTCAATTTACAGGGAGGTCAGTTAGAGTCGAGTGAACTCGACATTCATATCCTCTGTAGACTCACTCCTTAAATTCATTTGCAGGGAGGTCAATTAGAGTTGTAAACTCGACATCCATCTTCTCTGTAGACTCGCTCCTGAAATAAATTTACAGGAAGGTCAGTTGCAGTCGTAGACTTGACATCCATCTCCTCTGTAGACTCGTTCCTGAAATAAATTCACAGGGAGGTCAGTTGGAGTCGTAAACTCGACATTCATCTCCTCTGTAGACTCGTTCCTGAAATAAATTTACAGGGAGGTCAGTTGGAGTCGTAAACTCGCCTGAGACTCAATAGTCTCAATAGTTTCTTTCATTTCTAAAAAGTCAGGATCGTAATTCGCATTACTTGATTGTTTTTGAAAGTTGTCGGCTAACAAGTTAGCAATTTCCTGACTATTTGTAATTTTATTTTAAATCAAAGATAATCAAAGATGAAATACCTATATGATTTCTCGATCCTTTGATGCGGTTGATTTTCTGCCATATCTCAAACATTGGTGTGAAATGATTCAAAGTTGAGACATATTGTGCCCATGAAGTACGTTTGCTCTGTTTAATTATATACCTTTGACGCTCTGAGTCCATTATATTTTATCTTATTCTCAGTAGAGGAGTGTCTTGAGAGCCGTTTTGCTTTCTTTGGTTGCTTTTTGACATTCTTCATTCCACCATGGAACAGGTTGATGGTGCGAAAACTGGCTTGTTTTCTCTATGGCTATGGATGCTGATTCACGAATACTTCCAGAAAATTCCTCAACAAGCAGATTGCTGTCTTGTACCGGATTGGAAAATACATTTGGAATTTTTTCCTTCAGCTAGGACGGAATGTCGGCGGTGAATCTTGTACACCAACTTTAAGGATAATAGGAAAATGATCGCTACCGTACGGGTCCGATAAAACAGTACAAGATAATTTGGAGGAAAGGTTGGGGTGACAAAATGCCAAATTGAGAGCGAAGTGGTTGCCAGTAGCGATAATCAATCTGGTTATTTCACCAGAGTTTACAAGTGAAAGATTGGATGCGTTGATGAACGTCTCAAGTTTGCTGCCTCTCCAGCCCCATATTGTATTATGGGCGTTAAAAACTCCCAAGATAACGTAAGGGTTTGGTAATTGTTGAGTGAAATTATGTTAGGAATCACACGTTGAAAGGTATGACCTCGTTAATACTTAGCTCGCACAATTTTCGACTCCTGAGGATTGTCGTTCATAGGGGTGCGACAGCTGGTTAACGGAAAACAAATTTAAAACAGATTTAAATCATGGGTATTGAATTCTGTATCTGGTCGAATGTAGATGTTACATATGCACATTCTTTGTGGTATTTCTAATAAAACAGCTACAGCTTAGAAGTCAGTTGAAAATGGAACTTCTTCTGCTTCAAGAGATTTTTTGGTGTATATTATTACTCCTCCTGCAGCTCGAAGTTGATTGTTTCTAGTTTTGTGTACGAAGTTATAGTGTTTCAAATTGTATCTACATTTTTCATTTATTAACACTTGGAGCATTTTCAGATGGGAAAATACCCCGTTTATATTCCATTGCAATATGAATGATGTTGAGTAGTTTTATTGATATTGGGAGATCCTCAAATGTATCTAGATATATGTCACTTTCGCTTCCGGACACTGAGATGTTAGAGCCAGTTTCGAGTTCTCTTTGGAGCTGTTTTATTATTTTCTCCTTCAATTTTGTGATTCTAGATTTGATGCTACGTTCAGTAAGAGCCGGATATATTTTAGTGAGTATATCTAGGAGCATATGAGTTTTCCCCGTATACCTACGGGCCACGCCGAGGGGGTCTGGTGAATCTAACGAATTCTCCAGAAAACTCACAATTTGACTCTAGTCGAGAGGATATTTAGATGGTTCATCTTCAAAAAGTTGTTTGACTGGGGCAACCAGGGACTCAACAAATTTGGTGTGTATTTGGGCCTGTGTTGTCTTCGTTTTCTTCTTAGTCTGTGAACTGGGAATAACAAAAGGAGGCTCCAGTTCTTCAGTATTTTGTATCGGTTGACTGTACTCTGAATGGGTTCTTTTTGCGAGAAGGTATTTATTTTAATGGAAATCTCTTCATTTTGTAGGGCTGAAATTGCAACTGGTTTTTCATGGACAATGCTAACCAAAGGATCAGTGATAGTTAAAGATGTTCCTTGGGTTTTAGGGGCTGGATTTTCGAGAGATTCTTGAACGATATCTACAATAGTCTTGGTTACCGTTTCTTGACAATTAGCAGCGATATGGCCATTTTTATCACATTTGTAGCAGATGGGTTTATCATCAGAAAGGTAGATACGGTAGGGGGTGTTATATGATAAGATAAATTATTCGGGAAGATGAGAAGTATTATTCAGAGCAGGTTGTATGAAGACTTGTCTGCAGAAACTCAATATATGGGTGTGTTCCGGTTGGCATATTGCAATGCGAAGAAATGTTATGGGTGCTATTAGGGTTAATCCTAGATGTCTGAGGCTCTGTTTTATGATGTTGTGAGGTATTGCTGGACGTACGTTAGAAAGGATTAATCGAATAGATGGTGTAATCAAGCGGCGGGCTTTCAGGATTTGACGGTTGACTTCAAGTTCTCCTCCTTCATTAAGAAATGTATCGACGATTGTCTGGCTAGAGAGCTAGATGCAAACTCGATTGTTCGAAATTTCAGATGAGAAAATAATATTTTTAGGTTGAACTTGGGTTCCAAGAGCGATTATATATTCCTGGATTTTTACTTCTTCAATAGCGGCAAATCTGATGGCTTGTTCCTTTGATGGATATTTGAACGTTTGTACTACTTTGGAGCAAGACTGGTTTGGGGAATTTGATGACTTTTCTTGATTATGTATATCATTTTGAGTACCCCAGTAGTCAGATGTACTCGCCATGTCAATGTAGTTCCTCCTGAGTGCGACCCTGTTTGAAAATTCTGTCCACTTTTCAGTGGCAGCTGATAACAAACTGATGTGGCTTTCCAACAAAAACTGACCGAGATAACATTAAATACTTTTTGTTACACGAATATGAAATTTTAGTATTCACAAGTCTCCTAATATACGTCTGTTCACTATCCGAACTCATTACAAACTGATTGTTCACTCTAACGCCACGGTAAGTATATGATCTTTGTCCTGTTCGTTTTCTGGCAACTTTCATTGATTCAATGCGAGTATTTTAGGTATGTTCGATCTGCTGGAGTATTTGTTTATTTTCATAAGTATAGAATATCACATTGTATATGTATTTCTGTCGTAAGTCGAATACCTTTTTTTCTTCGAACGAGTAATCTGATTTTTTCAAGTGTACTCTTGCTACTGAGCCCCATGACAAGATAGCGTACATCAAGCGCGAGTTTACCAGTACATGATATTATTTTGAGGTGAGTGATATCTAATATGTTTTTTGGAGATTTGAATTTGTGAAGCAATGGTCAAGTATTTTCTTGTGACTTCTTTTATGTGATTATTCCATCGCATATGTGAATCAGTTATTACTCACTGGTATTTAATGTTATACTCAGTATGTATTTGGTTTTATTGGTTTTTAGTTCACATCCAGCATTTGGTAATTTGGCAGTTTGCTTTTATAACTAGTAAACGGAACAAAATTGATCTTTTCGAAGCCGACTGAGTTTTTCATGTTGAAACCAATGAAATATATTGATAATATTTTATTGAGATCATCCCACGTTTCAGCTGTATATAAAATGGCTGTATCGTCAACAGAGCTCATTATTTTTTCATTTGTCTAAAATGAGAATATATTGTTGATATATAGAGAGAATAGTAGGAGACCAAGTACCTTGAGGTATACCATAGCCAACATTTCTAGGTGTGCTTGAGTGACTATCAATACTGACTATCCGTTCCCCCGTATTCCTGTGTGATCCACTGTGTCGAAGGCTCTGCTAAATCTAAAAATACAGTGTTGGTATACTTTCATCTAATCATTTGTAAATTGTTCCAGTTAGTGCCGAAATAGCATCATTAGTAGATAGCCCTTCTCGGAATCCAAATTGAGATTTTGAGATTATATTATATTCGGTTAGGTAGTTTGATAATCTTGTTTTAATGGCTTTTTAAAAACATTTCACAAATGGGGTAATTAGTGAGATGGTTCTGTAATTTGATATTGTATTTTTTAATCCTTTTCCATGCATAAGTATTATTAATGGTTTTTTGAAACATGTTGAACAATTTCTGTTCTCAAATATATCATTGATAAGACTAACCAAGAGAGGTCCTAACTCATCAGTTACAGCTTTAACTATCTCTGTTCTAATGCCACCTATTCCCGGTGCTTTTTTTATTTTGAGTGATTTCATCATTCATAATTTCATAATTTCTTCCTCATTTACAGTTGCTGAGTAGAATGAATTGATAGCCTCCGAAATAAGTTCTTTTTCTTTTAATACTACTCCATCTTCGATGAGCACCCAAGCTATACAACGCCCTTCCCGCGGGAGCCAAGGAAATAGTACTAAATAATTTCAAATCAAAACTCAAATATTTTCTTTTTGCTGTTTCCATTAGTTTTTCTGTTATTTTTCGATGGTTTAAAAAAATCGTCTTTCAGGTTGATTTTCAGGATCTATTCTGTGCTCGAAATATAGCTGGTTTTTTTGTATAGAGGTCGTCAACCCTTTGGGAATCCACTGCTTTCGGTCAATTAGATTTCTGTTTTGTTTTGTTACTGTTGTGTTTTTTTTTAATTAGGGAGTTGGTAGAAGAAACTCCAATCAAAATTTCGAATACTCCGTTTCAAGCTCTCATTGTTGACGTTTCTATTGGTGTGTTCTCTATTTACATTTTGAATCATTTTTTTTCAGAAATCTTCGCGTTTATTGTTTTATGATCCCGCTATGTTATTATCAAAAATTAGTTTTATTCAGCAATTATTTTTGTACTACTCATGAACAATATAATCTATACACCTGGATCTATACAACCTATACACTTTGGGTACGTGTGTCTTTGTTCAATATAGAAACGAAATAATATTCAGCCATCAAATCCAAATAAATCGAGGCTGATTCATAATCATCGTTCAATTATTATGTGTGTTTCGTATGATAACGTTCGCTTTGTTTTTTCTAGATACTCTTTTGAGTTTTCAACATATTCCTCGGTGTTGGTGGATGATGGTCCATATATGGAAATGATTAAGATATTAGTATTATTTTCAAGATTGAAAAAAATTTATATGCATTCTCATAGCTCAATAGAAACTGTTTCATTATTATATTCTAGCAAGTTATGTACATACATTATCACTTCATCATTTTTATTTTAATATTTTCCTCACTGTATTCCATTACATATTGGTGTGATATTGCTGTCCAGCACATTAAACTGTTAACATGAGAATGTTGTATTGATATTCCAGTTGTTTCAAATGAATTTTCAGTTCATCTATATTTTCATAAACGCTTCTAGAATTTTGATGAAATATGTTTGATAATTTTTTAATCTCACTATTTCAAAAGTGTTCATTAGGATCAGATAATGACTTATATTCGATTGTACTTATGGGAGTATGATTAACATCTATAATATATTAATTCATTTTCGCTACTAACTATACTTGATAAGAAAACTGAAATAACAGCTTATTACTTTTCTGTATATTTTAGATGGTATCTGAATAATAAAACTATACTTTTTTTAGTAGAATTGTTTACAATGTGGAAAAGTTAAAAACATCATTTGATGTTTCACTGATGAGAATCAAGAAATGATAAGATAATTGGGGAACGGTGAGAATAGTCCAGTTAAATTAGTAGTCCACTTTTGATTGATCGTCTTCGTTGAGTTTTTTCAGTTCTTCAATTCCATAGATTTCTTCAATGACTATTAGCGTCTTTCCTTCCATAATAGCGTTAAGTTTTTTTGGCTTTCTTCAGATGAGTCACTAATAAAATCTTCTGGTCTTTTCTGTCTTCTATCGAGAGATACTGTGATATATAGATTTTCTTTCCTTTCAATTTATACCAATACTGTAGTATGCACAGAGAAAAACGGTTCAGGTAAACGCGTACACTTGAGAATAATTTAATAACTATAGATGTATTTTTACATTTCAATATAATAACATCAAGTGAAAAAAAGTTTCTGTCATTGGGTTTCTACAGTAGGTGAATTGAGTCCCTATTGAAAATGAAGTGTTCACCCATGTATTACTTGCTACTCAACAGTTTG
>NW_019292165.1:65377-79948 GCF_000500325.1 Leptinotarsa decemlineata | reverse complement strand
ACCTTCCAACTGAATGCGATAACAGATGTCGATACGAAGAGGCAGTGGTCGTTGCGCTCTCGTAGAGGGTAGACGTTAGGCAGACAGTCCTCGGCTGCCGTGGTGTCACCATCGATAGCGGGGCTAGAGCGATGTGTTACGTCACAGCCTCCATCGCATCGGGAGAGGTGAGGGCAGACCAATGAATACGCATTACTCAGCCGCACGTCGTGTGATCGAAGGATCTTCGAAGTATGCAGACGTATGTTTGTACATAGACAAGCACATGATGAAACCCTTTACCGTGCATTCTCACACACACACACACACCAATCAAATGTAATTACGTCACTATGTCACACACACACACCCAAAAATCTCATATGAAAAAAGAAAATTCTGAACGATCCCTGCATCAGACCCTTCAAGGTCACATCGCCTTGATGTTACTAAACAACAACAAAAAAAGCAATTGATACGTCATAGTGGAGGGGGAGGCCCAGAACCGGCTGTAATTTGCTACTAATACGTACTCAAAAGTCACATATTAAATCTGCAAGAAAATTGGTCACTTCGCAAAATGCAAAAATGTAATGTAATCAACGTTTGTTTGAAGGTGATTGACAATGTTTCGTGATGAGTTTCACTAGTTCGGACTTCCATTGTCTACTATACAATGATTTGAAATCCCTGAAAGGGATTTCAAATCATTGTATAGTAGACAATGGAAGTCCGAACTAGTGAAACTAATGTAATCAAAATGTTATATAGACACAAATGCAGTCACTTCTCTTTCAAGAAATAAAAAAAAAGAATAATAATAATGATATCCAATCAGAAGCAAATCGAAGAATTGCATAATAAATGAGTTTCTGCCGATTTTATAGTTGTAAATGTAGGCTGTCATTGGTTCACCATCGAAAGAACATTTTTTTCAGCTGAAGTCATAGACTATGAGAACAACAAAGAGATTCTCAAAAAAAAATAGAAATGAAATAGAAAATTATCATGATGAACAAACAAGAGCGACTTCAACATTGAAGTTAGGAGATAACGTTTTATACAAGAAACCAAGATGTTTTATGTTATAAATATAAAAGAAAGTGCTCAAATAAATTGTTTTCAGTTACCTTGAGATAAATGATTCTAACCGGACAGTAAATCATAGTGGTAAACGAGTAATTGAACCTTATCGGTTTATATTATCTGAACACGATGTTGTTTTAAGAGATTAAAACAATTTCAATTGTGGATATGAAAAAGTACATGTTGTGTAAATAGTTGCCTATTTATTGTTGATCAATGTGGAGTTGTCTCATAAATCATAACATAAATAGATATATAGAATTGTCTTTATTATATCTGATTAGTTGTCGGGTCACTTGATGAATTCTGTGCTTCAAAAGTAACAGGGACAAAATGTCCATTTAAACAACTTATATAGAATTGACAGACTAAATCAATGGTGAGACGTAGTTTGAAATTGCAACATTTGGATATAGGTCCTTTTAATTCCAATGTTTGGAAGTTGTATGAAAAAATTTCTTGAAATTCTAATAAAAAGTCTATTTCAAAGTAGATATCAAGTTTTATCACTGTTTGTTTGAAGGTGGTTGACAATGTTTCGTGGTGTATTTTATCAGTTCGGACTTCCATTGTCTAATATAATATAAATTGATTTTATAACCCTGAAAAAATCAAAAAAGAGTAACCGACAATAACAATTTTAATAAACAAAAAACTGAAATTACAAAGAAATAACAACAACAACAACCAAACAAATAAAAATTTAAATATTAATAAAAGCTGAAAAAATTGAAAAAATTTAAGATATTATTAACAAGAAATGAAAAAATAAAAATTAAAAGACTTCAAACCAAGTTATGTCACAACGTTTCGATTGTTAGTATCCACAATAGTCTTCGGGTGATAACTGCCAGTTAACTGGCAGTTATGTCACAACGTTTCGATTGTTAGTTTTCACCAAAAATAACTAGGTTTGAAGAATTATCAATTAATGATTGATGTTGGCAGTAAACTGACGTAAACATACTTCTAGTCCTATAATATCTAACTTCATACAGTGTACTACACTGGCAAGCTTCGTATTATGCAAATGTGTTTCATATATAAAGATGAGGGCCATTCGGAATCAAATCAGAACAGTAGTGAATTGTCAAATACGAAACTGTGTTGTGACTTCAATTACAGATTCTGAGATATCCTGGGTAAGAAAAACAAAAAAAGAAGCTGGAGATTCAATTTTCGTGTCACTTTAAGGTATATAGTAGATTCAGAACATCAATAATTGTGGTTTGAAAAACTTGGTATTGCATTCATTTTTTGTAAAATTTTTCCATAATACAATCAGTTTGATGCGTACCAGAAATTAATTATTAGAAATGCATTGAGAAATTTTGAAGTTTGCTGAATACTTTTTAGTGTCGTCAGTGTTGATAACTATATTTTTATTCGTGGCTTCTTTTCTGAGTTTTTAGACGTCAATGATAGTAAAGTTGATCCATGTTCTCTGCAAGTTCTTGATTCCGTTGAATCTGTAGTGAACAACAACATTTAATAGAGTTTTGTGGTGTTTCTATGAACAAGGTGACAAAAAATAAGTCAACTGTCAAACATTCTACCTGTCTGTAATGCAATTTGTGACAGTCTAGTGGAAACATATGTGGCTGATATCATTTCCATTACTATTAGGAGAGTTTTCTGAATATTTTCAAAAGAATAACAGGCTATGAACCCAGATTCTCACTACAACCCGAATATATAATCTGAAGTGAAAACAAAAGTTCTTAAACTGAATTTAGAGAAAATTTTAAAATTTCTGACATGTGAAGTATTTGCACTTACTTAATCACACAAATTCCACATGATTTAACTGTCAACAATATTTTCACTACCGAAATTTTGCAAGAATTTTGTTAAATCAACAACTTTGATATTTCGCTAAATTTCAATTAGCTAGGTCAAGTTAAACAACAATCAAGGTTATAAAAATTCCCATACAGCTTGAAGTTGGTACAAACAAAATCAAGGTTACAAAAATTCCCATAAAGTAGGTAAAAATGTTCGGAACACATATAAATGAAACGTGAAAAGTCCTCATCAATCTCACATCTATGAAAAAATTCCAGGTCAAAGTTCGCAAATATTGTTTTTTGCATTTTTCAGACAAATGGTGAGTTTTATCATAGATATGGCAAATATTGTAGATCATGCAATTATCTAGCAAAAATGTGCTCACTTTTTCTCCTGAGAGTCAACGTTTCTGAGATGAAAAGTTGAAAACGTGTTTTTCATAATATATACTTTTCAACATAGTTTTCCCGGTAGGTCTATTTCAAGATCTATCGTGATCCTGTTTAATTCAGTACTATTTGATGATGAAAATGGTACTATTGGACATGATGAAAGCGATGTGAATTCTAAAATCTAAGATTCATTCAATACTTCTGCTTCATAATCCTCTTCTTTTTCCTGCTGAGTGCAAATGCATTGTTTTAATAGCGATGCATCAGATGTTTCCTCGCTGATTGCACGAACTCTTTAGTGATGGAGCACGACTGGCCTGGAGAACTGGTATATGCTAATCTCAACAATCCAATTTTTCTGCAGTCACATTCAGTAAAACATCCCTTTTTATAATTGCAAAAAATATTGTTGAGTTTTTCCGATGATTTGTGAATTAACTTCAAACCCGAAATAGATAATGATGAGCAGAAGCAGAGGCTGGAGGAAGACAAGCTTATTGTTCTCAGCAAAAATTTCATTATTCCAAGAAACACAGAAACACAACTTATGCTACAAGGAGCATACAATGAAAAACTGTAGAAACTGTAAAGGAATACAGACACTGAACTCACTTTTCATATTAATACAAATAAACAAACATTTGAAAACTTTCCTTTCTAAAAGGAATCGTACAACTAGGCAATAACAAGAAGATTGAAACAACGCACAGTGGTCAAGCCAAAACATCAAAATTCAATCAGTGAACCCTCATGTAGGACATGGTCGAAAGTCTTAGAAATAATAATCGCAAGAGCCCAAGACACTTAGTGTTCCTTGTTTCCGAAAACCATATTGATGATCGCATAAGATATTGCAGCGTTCCAAATGAATATCATCTAATACATATTATAAAAGAATAACTGATCGCTGTTTGTATACGAGGGCCCCAAAACAATGATTTTTCGAATGCTTGACTGAGCGTTTGTGCGAGCGCGAGCTAATCTCAAAAACAGCCCAACGAATTCGGGTTTTCACTGATGTATTGTGGTAGGCTCTTATTAACATTAGTGTGTGATTCATTTCAATCGGTTCTCAAATAAAAAAGTTGTCAAAGCCAATTTAAAGAATCACATCTAACATTTGTTATGAAAAATGCTATACTTCAGTTTTTTGGCTGAAAGTTTTGTTAACTGTATTAATATTTCGGGAAATAATTTTCTTGTGAATCAAAGATGGAAATACATAGGAACTTTGTGCTGTTAAAAACCTGAGGAAGCCCAATTACTGAAGTCTAAGCGGATGGAGTCGTGGGCAACAGCTAGTTAACACTGTTTGGAACCTTTGATGTAGTAATGAATACTACTTGAGTTATTTTCCAACACCAAACCGTTATTTCAACACCTCGACACGTGTTTCGATCACCAAGTGATCAACTTCAGGAGGAAAATCAAACTAATCGTACTTACAAAGTTATCCTCATTTATAACATAGATACCTCTTCTAGGTCTGCGTCTTAAGTGTCTCAAATTAATTTCACAATATTGCGTTATCTACTGGTTTTAAATCAATTTCACAATATGTCCTTCTGTAATGGTCAGGTAAATCTAATAATTAAAATATTATTTTGACAAGCTATATAGAATACTATTAGTTATTGGTCCACCCTCATTATTCAAAATATTATTATGTTTACTTATTTCAACACTCTCTTAGGCATCTAGATGCCTGTTATTGACTTGTCTAACTAATCTTAATGAACTGAAGTCTATGGAATCGTTTTGTTGCAAAATATGATGGGCGACTGCTGGTTTTTCAGGTCTTCCATATTCCAAGTGTGCTAAGTGTTCCTTATATCTTATTTTAATAGATCTCTTTGTCTGTCCATAATACTTTGCATCGCAGTCCTTACATTCAATTTCGTAAATTCCAACCTTTTCCGAATTCTCGACTCTGTCTTTTGGACTTCCTGAAAAGTTCTGTAGTGTATGACTTGTCTTAAAAACCACCTTCATACCTAGTTCCTTGAAAATCTTTCCAAAGTTCTCAGTGTATTGTATACACGTGAATTGTATACACGTGATTTTTAAGGAACTAGGTATAAAGGTGGTTTATAAAACAAGTCATACGCTACAGAGCGTTTTAGAAAGTCCAAAAGACAGAGTCGAGAATTCGGAAAAGTCTGGAATTTACGAAATTAAATGTAAGGACTGCGATGCAAAATATTATGGACAGACAAAAGTATCTGTTAAAATAAGATATAAGGAACATCTAGTACACTTAAAATACGGAAGACCTGGAAAATCAGCAGTCGCCCATCATATAATAATAATAAATCGACTTTATTCATCAAAAATAAATTAGATGAACAGGCGGATTATCAGCATAAGCTGTTTTTCAAATCAACCTTACAAAAATATATAATAAAAACTATAATAATAACAAGTATAGAATAGAAGATAAATCAACCAATACAACAATAAACACAATAATAAAAGCTTGATTGAAATGAATAATAATAAGGGTTTTGCAAAAATCGACATACAGAGCACCAATTACCAGGATCTAAGCAGAAGTTTCAAGTGTTTTTTAAATGTCATTATCGTGTAAAGTCTGAAGTCACTGGGCAACTTATTATACAGCTTAGCGGAAATATAGGAGAAACTTCGAGTAAAAAGTGCCGAGTTGTGTTTGGGAATGACCAAGACAGATCCATTACGAGTATAATAGTTGTTAGTCTGGGAAAAACTAACAAGTCTATTATATAAATAATCAGGTTTATTTGTTAATAGTAATCTATGTATTTGTGAGGATGTGTAGAGTGCGTAGTTTTTCAAGTCTTAACCATCCGGAGTCATCAAACCTACTACTGATGTGATCAAATTTACGTATACCGAAGGAAAATCTCAAACAAAAGTTTTGAATTCTTTGGAGGCGAAGAGAGTCGTATTGAGTAAGTGCAGGTCCATATATGCAATCGCAATAAGATAATTTAGAGAAAATTAAAGTTTCGCAAAGCTTAAGTTTGAGTTGTGTAGAAAGAATGTCTCTATTGGGAAAAATTTGTCTGAGAATGTTATAAGACGATTTACAAAGATGACTGATATGTTTAGAAAATCTCAAATCGGAGTCAATCCACAAACCCAAGTTTTTGCATTCAGAAGTGAAAGGCAAGGCAACATCATCTATGTGGATCTTGAGGAGGTTGGAAATAAGGCTCCTTTCAGATTTGGGTCCAAATAACATATATGATGATTTTTTAGCATTCAATTTCAAGTTATGTGCACACGAGACGTTATACAGTGAATTGAGATCTCTATTTATCAATTCTTGTGCTTCCAGGTTGCCTTTCGGAAAAGATAAGTAAATTTGAGTGTCATCAGCGTAGTGATGGATATTGCAAAATTTAATACATTTGTAGAAATCTGAGATATAGATGTTAAATAAGAGAGGTCCAAGAATGGAACCTTGTGGAACTCCAAATTTGGTGTTCAGAACTGCAGATTTTAAGTGATCAAGGCTGATACACTGAGTTCGGTGTTCCAGTAAGCTTTCAATAAGATCTACGGCACATTTATCCAAACCAAAGTGACTATATTTATTACATAAAAGACTGCGGTCTAAGGTATCAAAAGCTTTACTAAAGTCCAATAAAACTAGACATGTAACATAATTTTTATCGGTTGCTTTGAAAATATCATCCGTTATGGAGAGGAGTGCGGAGGTCGTGCTATGTTGAGAACGAAACCCAGACTGAACGCTAGTTATGATATTGTAAGAAGTGATGAATTCAATCATCTGATCTTTGAGAATCAGCTCAAGCGTTTTAGATAGGGAGAGTAAAATACTAATGGGCCTAAGATCAGAGTAATGTGTAATATTTCGCAACAAAACCATTCCTTATTCATATTTCTCTTGAATAACATAATTTTCCAAATTTTGTATTCCTAACAGGGCATTTGGCTAAGATCTGAAGAACCCTTTAAATGCCCGAATTATGTAACAGCTTCAAAGTATTGTAGGACTCAATCTCTGCATGGGGGAACAATGATTCTAGTCAATAAAAATGATCTGACGCTAAACAATATTGATAATTTTGATCATCTCATAGTTGAAGAGGAATTAGAATTCTCGTTATTACATGATACTAAAAATCATATTTTTTTTATTTGTATTAATAGACCACCAATGTGTAATGTCACAGCTTTTTTATATAGATTGAATATTCTTTTGTCAAACCTTCCAGTCAATTATCAACTTATTGTAGCTGGAGATCTCAACATAAATTATGATGACAAAAATTCTGCATCTACTGAGGCACTCGACACATTGCTCTTATCATATAACTTCAAAATGTCAGTTCAAGAACCAACACGAGTCTCACAACATTCATCTTCTACTATAGACTATATTTGCACAAACCTGGATGAAGAAAAATTGACGTGCAGTGTGATCCCAGCTGGTCTATCAGACCATGAAGGTATAATTTTTAAATTCCCTATTAAAAGTAGTAACTCAAAGAAATCATTCAAGTTTGGTAGAATATACAGCTCCAAAAAGTTTAACAAATTTAAACACAATTGCGAGCAAACTGCATGGGAAGAGGTTTTGTCTTCAAGCGATTCTATAGGCGCCTTTCAAGGATTATTAACCAGACTTTTTGAAGATTGTTTTCCTAAACAGAAAATGAAGATTAAAAAGATAAATAAATCTGTGACCAACTTGAGATCACTACACTCAATACGAAAATATTTTTCCGATAAATTTTTTATAATATTTTTCAACAAATATCGTCAAATTTACAGACGGGTAATTAAACAGGCAAAAGAGATTCATTACAAGAGTAGAATAAACAAAGCTGATAATAAAATCAAAGAGAACTGGGCCACAGTGAATAGTCTAAGAAATAAATCAAATTCAATTCCAGAACACGTTAATATAAATCCGGATGAAACACTCAATATTTTTGACTGCAGAATTGCTCAAAAACTAACTTCATCCCTTGTTCCTACTTAAAATCCTATGGATTATTTAAATAATGTAAATATGACCAACAACTTTCACTTTGAAGACACAAATTTATTAGAGCTGAAAGAAATCTTGCAAGAAAATAAAAACAAAAATGCAACGGGCATTGATGAAATTTCAGGAAAAATTTTAGATAACCTTCCCGATTCCGCTTTGAATACACTAGTAATGGCTATAAATAAATCCTCTTCCCTTAGAAATTTTCCTCCGTGTCTAAAAACAGCTCTTGTAATTCCTAGTTTCAAAGGTGGTAATGCAGAAGATTCAAATAACTTCAGACCTATCTACATGCTCTCAACACTCTCAAAAATCATAGAAAAAATGGTGAAAAAAAGGGTAGGTATTAGCTTTTCTTTATAAATACAATATATTAACCAAGTGTCAATTTGGCTTTCAGAAGGCAAAAGGCACAAATGATGCAATATTTTCCTTTCTTGAACATGTCTACACACATTTCAACAATGGTGAGGTCGTATCTAGGTATTCTGCGATTTCTCCAAAACTTTTGACTGTGTAAATAATGAAATTCTTTTGCAAAAGTTGAACTACTATGAATTTCACTAGTTCGGACTTCCATTGTCTACTATATAAAATGATTTGAAATCCCTGAAACAACTAAAAAAGAAGAATTAAAAATGAATAGCTGAATAACACTATCCGAAGCAGTCTCACAAAAACTAGATCACAAAACGCGGACTGCGATTCTAAGAATTGCATTTACCAGATACCCTGCGAGTATGGAGAATCATACATCGGCGAAACCAAAAGGCCATTGAAAGTTCCCATTGCCGGGCATTAAAAATACATACATCGAGGAGAAACCAGCAAATCAGGAATAACTGAGCACGTTTGGTCGTTTGAACTCATCCCATCAAGTGGGCTCAAGCCGAAATCATCCACAAGGAAGAACACTGGTTTAGGAGAAAATTCAAAGAAGCCGCATACATGTTGTCGAACAACGCATTTAGAGATACGCAACACATGGAAACCTTTAATCTAACGGAATTCAACCAACTCCCGCCAAACGGTCAGCTTCCGCCAAAACCCATGAAGCGGTGAGAGGGATGAGAGGATAGGTGAAAGCACTCGATTGACCTACAAATCAAATCAGATAATGGAAGTCCGAAGTAATGAAATGAGGTATCACCTTTCAACGTGTGATTCTTAATATGATTTTTATTGTCAAGTAGGCGGGAATTCGGTCAAAAATGTTGAAGAAAACCAATTTCTGAATTGTCAACGTTTCTAAACTTTATTATTTCATCTTCAGGACTATTTAGGGCGGCTTTTCGAGTTGAACGGTGAAGTGAATAATTTCGACATGAAATATAAATACGTACACACGTTCCTGAGAGACTTTGACACGTTGAATTTTTAGTTGAGATTTCATCTCAACAGAACTTTTTATACAGGTAGTGTCATGTAAGAGTGGTGGACGAGTGGTAAGGGGTTGTCACCAGGAGGGGGGTTGTCGCCACTCTGATCAAACCTTGCAATGGAAGTGTTACTACGTCTTCTAGACAATAATAGATACAAATACTGGTGTATGCAGACGAGTTATTCTTCCTAGGCCAGGGCAAATATGATAATATTTTGAAGAGACGCATGCAGCACGCCGTGAATATTATAACTAAATGAACCAATGAAGAAGGACTGAATATGAGCCACGGATACGATGATAGTAGCATTTACCAAAACTGGATATTCAGGATATCAAAAACTTCGAGGTGAAGTGATGAATCTGTCAGGGGAGATCAAGTGTATGGGTGTGATACTAGATCCGAGGCTCACCTGGATCCAACATCTAGAAAGAGTTGAAAGAAAAGCAGAGGTTGCATCGATGCTGGCCAGACGTACCTACGGAAAGATATGGGAGCCTGAACCAGACATGATGTGTTAGCTTTACACCATGGTGGACATATACGTCTATGGTCTGGTGGCCAAAGACGAAACAAATGACCGCTATTAACAAACTGAGAAGAATGCAGAAACTTGCCTGTTGTGGCAGAATAACGTGATCAATGAAAATCATTCTTTCAGCTGCAATGAGACACTCTTGAACCTTCCCCTTTTACATCTAGTAATAATGGGGGAACAAGGGTGGACCAAATCAGACTGAAAAGCTCATCGAGTCTCATGGGGTCGGGACGAATAGAAATTTCGGAATATGAGGAGAAATGAACATCGAACATGTTCTCGGATCTCATGTCACCCAAATACATGTTCGACAGAAACATCTCGGTTTTGAAGTTTCAAACCGCGAAGAGTGGAGAATTTACTGTGTGTACACAATATACATCAGTCTTCTAGGTTGAAATGTATGCAATTTTGCAATGCACAAACAACATCAATTTGAGGTCTCAACTAGATGAGCTTCATCGTAAATACATGTGACAACAACATACATAATGTGATAAGTGATCCTTTCATCCGCCACAATTTATATGTTCTTTCTGAAATCATGGAGCGATTTTGCACATTATATAGTCATTCGATATCGTTACTGGAGATTCTCAAAACATTCCAAACATACAAATCTTCTTTATTTATTACGTCAAGTAGCTACAGGCTACCATATTTCCGTTATTTGTTCAAGATTGACCCTTACTAAGTACAGAGGACAGAATAATGGTGAATATTTGGAATGAGACTGAACTAAATATATCAATAGGCAAAGCAGTTGCCATCAACGAAAACAGTGTACCAAGAGGTACGTGGCTAATTTTTGTGTTAGAAAGGTCTGTAAAGAAGAAGATGAAGTTATGAGTGTCGCTTAAATAAGGACACCACTTTGTTTTTCATACGTCTTGACTGGCTATCAATATCGATGGAAGAAAATAGTACTGATTAGAGTAATCTATTGAAGGAAATGGGAAATTTTCATTTTCAATTTGTCAGTGTGCTGATTTCTTTCCTTAAGCAGAATGCATTGTCATTTTCATCCGGATATAAATTTGTACCCTCTAAAATTCTGGATCTAAATTTTGGGAAACACACTCATTTTCACCTCCAAGTTAGCATTATTTTGCATATTTTAGATAACAATTTCATTGAATTCTTGTATATTACGCAAATATTGGTACTGCAGAAAATAGTCCCCACCGCCTTCGATTATGTCAATCACAGTTGGTATCAAACATCTGGCATAAAAACCTGTTCACCTCAGCCAACAAACACGAAAATAAGTAGTTCATGAATGATTTCTTGAGAACACAATATTCTTTCTTTCCTAAGAATTTTGAATTTCGAATTGTATACCTCTCACTCTCTTTTTTTTCTCCCTCTCTCTCACCCTCTCTCTCTCAGTAATAAATCGAAATAATGGTGTGATACGCTAATAACTATATATTTTTTTACAGATGGAACTTGTTACATGCTCCGGTTTAACTTCCATTTATGGATCAATATTTATCCTGTCTCTATTCCACTCTGTAGCAGTAACTTCTCATAACAAGGTAAGTGCAATAAATATTAAAATTTTTATGACTATCAAGTCACCTTTTATGTTCATAAGATATTTCACGTTTTATATATATATATATATCTGAATAGATTATAATTATACTATTAGGGTATACTCAAGAAAACAACAAATCACCATTTGATTAGGTAATATGTAAATAAAGATTATTCATCTTCATTTTCTCTTTATTGTGGAGTCCCTTTATAAGTATCTCAACCTTTTTACCTGCCCATAATTTAAGAAATCAGATAATTCATGCCAGTTATTACAACGAAATATTCCTCAATTTATTGTTATTAGAATCTCATATTATATAATCATCTCAATGAAAGATCATACAAAAACATAAATACATAATATATAATGAATATGATCAACACTTGACGCCTGACCCTCGTAGACACACTTTCGAGTAAACATATTGTTCGCGCTGCTGACTGACCCTCGTATAACGTATTTCTGCTGGTAGCCGCATGATTTACGACCGCTCGCAAAAAAAGCGGCATATNGATAAAAAAAATATATATATATAAATAACATAAAATTTAAATAAATTTACTGAAAAATGGAAACAAGAAAAACAAAGAAGAGCCAACAGCCAGAACAGACTACTGAGAAAAATGTGGAAGAGGTACAGCAGGAAATAGGAGATACCATCATGAAAGAACCAGTAAGACAAACACCGGTGGACATGAATGAATTGTTCGAAAGACTGGAACGATTGAGGAAAGAAGAAATGAAAATTCAAAAAAAACAACGAAATGAAGATATGGAAAAATTGGAAAGAATGAGAAAAGAAGAAACAGAAACCAGGAAAGAAGATATGGAAAGATTGGAAAGAGTAAGACAAGAAGAAATGGAAAAATTGGAAAGAAAAAGGAATGAAGAGATGAAGAAGTTATTTGGAAAAATTGATGAACAAACAAATAATGTAAAGAAGTCAGAAACAGAAATTAAAATCAACCATAATAATTTGAAACAAGAATTAGCAGAATATACAAGGACTATTGAAGAAAAGGTCAAAACAATTTCACAGGAGGTGGAAGATCATAGAAAAGAAAGTAAAGAATACATTGATCAGGTACATGGAAGAATAACTATTGTAGAAGAAGGATTGGTACAAGAAGTAAATACAAGGAGAGAATAGAGTGGGCTTGAATAAAAAAATAGATAGGGAAAATAAATTAACTAGAGAAAAGTTTAAAGAACATGAAAATTATATAAATGAAAAAGTAATTGATATTAACAATAAAATAAAACAAACGGAGAGAAACCTAAGTAATAGAGAAGAATCAATAAGACCAATTATAGCTATAGGTAATGAAAATGAATTAATATTCAATGGAAACATTAAAAGACAACATCCAGTACCTTTCATAGAATTCATGACAAGTAAATATGAAAATTTGGCTTCCAATTTATTGGAAGTCAATTGCAGGAAGAAGCATTATTGTGGTTCACAAATAAAGATAAAGAATTGACCAATTTTGACCAATTTTCAAATAAAATTTTGAGCTATTTCTGGGGACCTTCCCAACAAAAGTTAATAAAAGATGAATTGTTGGGGGGAAAATTCAATTCAAATAGAGGAACATCTTACCATGAATATGCTATGAAAATATATAGTGCACCACAGTATTTAAATTGCAATTTTACTGAAGAATATATAGTCAACTTAATAATCCAACATTTTGACAATAATTTAGAGGAGATTATGATGCTGTACAATTTTAAAGATATGGATAGTCTATGTCAATTTTTGATGACACATGAAAGAAGAAGAATCAATTACAATAATTTTCAAAATAGGGTCAATCAAAATAATAATAGACAGGAATATGCTAATAGAGAAAGGGATAATAATTATAATAATCGGAATCAATACAATCAATCATATAGGAGACAGAATAATAACAGAAATGATAATAATAATTATATAAATGACAGATATTACAATAATAGAACACAAAATACTAATAGATACAATAATATGAATTTTACTAATAACAATAATAATAATAGTGCATATAGCAATAACAATAACAGATATGGACAGAACAGGTACAATAATAATAATAACAGATACTATAACAACAATAATAACAGATATAATAACAATAATAATAGGAACAACAATAATAATACATACAGACACAGAGCTAATAGTACAGACAGACAAAATTACAGAGACAATAGGGATTGCGATGACGAAAGAAATGATGACATGTACAGACATAGGAGAAGTAGAAGCGTAGAAGAAATCAGACAGCTAAACAATATACAACGGACACACGCTACGAATGAGGTACAGAGTAATAATAATGAAGTATAAATTACAAATCAACAAAATTTTTAGTAAAATAAATAAATAACTCATCTAATATGAACATACATTTAAAATATTACAATAATAGTAAACATACAGAGGTGCATTACTTTTACAAGAGTATGATCTTGAGAAGAAACATACTAAAGGTAGAGATAATATAATAATACATGCATTAACAAGATCAGATGGCAAAGTAAAAAGAGAAAGAACTTTACAAATTGGTGTAAATATATTAATGAACCAACAGGGAATATTTTCAATGAATGAAATTATAGAAGATCAAAATAAATTAGAAGCAAAAGATATAATTAAATGTAAAAAAGCCAATGGTATTTGGATAAAGATCATAAATGATCAGGAACTATATGTAATCAGTAATGAATTAGCTTATAATATATTGAAGTATTTACATGAACATAATGGTCATCCTGAAGTGAGAAAAGTATGGATATTGTTTAGGGAAAATTATTTTTGCAGAAAAGATATCCAAATAACCAAAGATTTAACAAATAATTGTAACATTTGCCAA
>NW_019292165.1:6978-53764 GCF_000500325.1 Leptinotarsa decemlineata | reverse complement strand
AAAAATATCTCATACAATTATTCTCTCTGCATCAGATCACATGAAAATTAGTCAAAATTTTGGGTGTTCGAAGTAATGGTTTCAATTTTGAGTTGTGGAATTCAGTCAGGAATCATTTTGAATATGAAACAATTGCGAAATTGAAAGAGGTGTATTCGAAAACAAATCTTTAATTAATAACAATGTAAATAATATAACTTGATAAATCATTTCATAAGAATGGTAGGTACCTAGAAATAAGCCATAAAAATTGTTCAAAGTGATGCCCATTAGATATTATACAGGCTTCGAAACGTCGAATCACTTCTCTCGTACAAGTCGCTCTTATAATATCAGGCGTAATATCACTGCACGCTAGTCGTATATGACGTCAATATGCACGTCAATATGACAGTTTTTTCAATGAATGTTTTCTACATCATACAAATGTTTTTTCTAATTTTGCTGTTTCTTCAACAATGATTTAACAAATTCACCAATTGTATCAACAAATTATGTATTCAGGACAGTAGAAGAAATAAAAAAATCGTTTATATGAGTTTTCTGTTAACAACACCCAAATCAATACTTGAGGACTATATAGACGACATACCGAAAATAACGACATACATAGCCAGCGAACTCTAACACCGAAATTTGTGATAAAACGGTATTGTATAAAATAAATAAGGGAGCACACTGCCATTGCAAGTATATTCAGCACTTCTGCAGTAATGCCAACCTTGTGGATTTTATAAACTCAATTTATATTTTAATGCGTAATTCAATTCTTTATTTTCCTCGTGCTCTTTTATCGTTCAGAATTTTATAGCTGGGTATTGTCGGAATATTTGGGATTTTATTTTTCATGAAAGATATATGTTCTTTCATAATACAAACTTATGAGATATGCGAGGTAGATTCGAAATACGTGATACGAATATGATCGAGGGTAGATATTGTTTTGCAATGAATAACTTCTATCATACATGTTGATTATATGAGTGAGTTCTTGATAAATAAACGCTAAGCTTATTTAAAATTCAATAACTATATTCAATGTTCCAAAATAATCTGAATACTTTTTTGATAGTAAATTAACTTGAACCTGAAGAATTTGGGTTTTATTGAAAATAACGATGATAATAATGTATATAATTATCTGGAAACTAAAAAATAATTCGGAAGGTCCTAGGTAGTAGTCATCAAAGCACTCTCCTCAGCAAACTACAGTATTAATCAAAAAGAAAAATAATGAAATCGTTGGGCGTAGTATTTACATATTTACTCAGGTTACGTACGCCCAACGATTTTATTATTTTTGAATCAGATCAATACCGTGGATTGCTAAGGAGAGTGCTGTGATGACTGCTACCTAGGACCTTCCGAATTATTTTTTAGTTTTCATCCATCATCTACATCATTTGTTTGAAGGTGGTTGACAATGTTTCGTGGTGTATTTCATCAGTTGGGACTGACATTGTTCAATATAAAATAAATTGATTCGAAATCCCTGAAAGAATCTGTAAAAAATTGAAAAAGATCAACCTAAACAATTTTATTGAACAAAAAAAACTGAAATTGCAAAGAAATAACTTTTTTTTTGAGTTTGTATTAATATTTCAATTTTTTTTTCTTCAAAACCGTTCAACATTAACATTTTTTTTACTTATTTTTTTTTGTATTTTTTAGTTTCTGATTTTTATTCACCCTAATGTCACAAAGTTTTCGGCATGTATTAACCTTTTACCTCACTTGGATGGTGGACACGATACAAAATCTTGACTTGGGTGGGAGATCCATGCTTGTATGTCTGGATTGACAAAGTTCTCTGTATAGATATATTTGATTTACATTTTTTCACAGTGAACTACTATAATACTAGTCAAGCCCTGCCATTTGATATCTATATTGAGGTAGTTGAGAAATAATACTCAATCCGCCATTTTGTAGCTGCTGCCATCCTGGATTTACAACGATTCGGAATTTATCAAATTGTATTGTCATCAAAACTTGTGTGTAGCAAATATCAAATCAATCTGTCAACAATAAGGGGGTCAAACTTGTTTGAGAATTTGAAGAAATTAACCTTTATTTTGTTCCCTTTTTTAATGTTTTTTGTAACGCCAATGTTTATTGAAATAATTGAAAAACGTCACGTAATTGTCAAATAAAAATTTGGAATTGTACAACATTTACGAAATAAAAACAGTTTTAGAAGCTATAAGCAGCCCAGTAGAACGTAAGGGGCTCAGACTTTAGTTATTCGATAACATAATTTGGTAGCAGAGCGTCGTTATCGCAATAAAAAACATAACATAATTTGGTAGCAGAGCGTGGTTGCTGGTCATCGCTTATGATTTACCAGCAGAAACAAGACAACTAGTAGAACGCAGGTAACCGGCCCATCCAGCTTTCGCTGCAAGATCAGGACGGTGCCCATAGCGACATCTTCGAAGCCTTTTATAAAGTGAGTCCATTCATATCCTTATTATCCTCATACCGTTTCCTTTAAGTACTGTTTTTGCCAGCTTGGGAACTGTGTTTGCTCTTTATATACGATTCGCTGTCAAAGTTCAGTCCAGATGTGTGAGAATAATAGAAAACGGGGTTCATTAAAGGCAAAGTTAACTATATTCTCTTAGTATGTGGATGATGTGAAGGGGAAGTCGGACATTTCAGACCTTGATATCATTCAACTAAAAGATAGATTAGAAATAATTGAACAAACTATGAATGAATTTGATCTAATTCAAAATGTCATTCAGTGTTCGACAGATGAGTTAGAAAGTGAAATTTCCGAAAGTCATTTGAAGACTCTTTCTACTACCTTACAAAAAAAATTATAAAAGATTTTGGAATTCTTTCTGATCAAGATAATGTCTCTTCTCATTCCTCAATTCTTTCTCAGCCATTGGCGAATAATTCTATTTCAAACCAAAACTTCAATGTCAAATTACCCACTATAAGTTTACCTACATTTAGTGGAGAATATGCAAATTGGTTGGAGTTTCGTGATACTTATGAATCTTCAATTCACCAAAATGTAAGTATAACCGACATTCAGAAGTTTCATTATCTTCGATTGGCTTTGGCTGGAGGCGCGACTCAGGTTATAGGTTCTCTTGAATTTACATAAAAAAACTATGCAGTGGCGTAGAAAGCTATGCTTGAGCGCTTTTATAATAATAGAATACTAGTTCAAAATCATGTCAAGGCTTCATTTAATATGGAGTCTTTGAATAGGAATTCAGCAGATAGCAAAAGCTCGAACAACCTACGGATAAATGGTATACACTAATAATTTATTTAGTGACAAAAAAATAGATTCCTGTACACTACGCGAGTCGGAGGAATATAAAGCGGATAACAATTTACCGGTATTAAATGACCTTAAAATATTTTTAAAATCACGAGCTGATTTATTAGAAACTTTAGAGGTAAATAAACTTGAAAAATCGGCTTAAGCCAAAATATCTAAAAATTTCGTTGCAACCGATAATAATAAGTTCAAATGTAAAGTTTGCAGCAAAGAACATTACATACAAAATTGTTTTCAATTTTTGCAATTGCCGGTTGACAAGAGATTAGAGAAAATAAAAGCTTTAAAATTGTGCTTAAATTGTCTACTACCTGGACATAATAGGAACTTGTAAAAAATGCAACTCAAAGCATCATACTTTATTACATTTTGAAAAACGTGTTTCGAAAGAATTAGATGTTAATAACGACGGCCCATCCAGTAATAATGTTTCAACTTTGTCTTCTCGGGTGTCAGATTCACACATCCTTTTGTCTACGGCATATATTCAAGTATTAGACGCGAACAAAGTTTCTCATACAGTTCGTGTATTGTTAGATTCAGAATCACAATCAAGTTATATTACAAAAAATATATGTAGACGATTGAATTTAATCACTAATCCAATTAATTTATTAGTTTCTGGAATAAGTCAATCAACTTTAAATATAACAGAAAAATGTAATTTTATAATTCAATCTGAAGATATTACATTTTTTTAGTTATTCCTCATATTTCCAGCATTTTGGAATTTGTTGGCAGAAGGTCAGATTCCGTTAGGAAATAAACAACCTGTCCTACAAACACGTTTGGGCTGGATTGTTTCCGGTCCATGTAATAAAGTTCAGTTTTCAAATAAATAGTCAAATACGCGATATTCAATTTCAATTATCGCGTTTTTGGGAGTTAGAAGAATGTACAGATGAAAAAATGTGGTCAAAAGATGAGATGGCTTGTGAAAATCATTTTATAGACAATACATTGCGCAATGATGATGGCAGATTTGTAGTAAAATTGCCATTTGAAGACGACTTGGAAAAACTTGGCGATTCTTACGAACACGCAAAGTACCAATTTCATTCTTCAGAACGTAAATTTCAAAGGCAACCCAATTTGAGGAAAGAATACATAACATTCATGAAAGAATATGAACGTTTAGGACACATGACTAAAATGAAACAAGGTTATGCTAATATTTTCTCAAAACTCTGTTACTACATGCCTCATCATGCCGTGTTGAAGAAAGATAGCATTACCACAAAACTACGTGTTGTTTTTGATGCTTCTGCTCCAACAAGCAGTGGTTTTTCACTAAACAATATTCAGCTAGTAGGACCAACAATTCAGAATGATTTATTAGCAATATTATTAGGATTTAGACAGCATGCGTATGTGGTAGCAGCTGACATTGAAAAAATGTACCGTCAATTTTTAATTGCTCCAGAACACCAATGTTAACAAAGGATTCTCTGGCGTGAGAGTTCAGATAATCCTTTAAAAACGTTTCAATTGAATAGTATCACCTACGGAACGACAGCTGGATCTTTTCTTGCTATTAGGTGTCTCTTCCAACTAGTTCTGGAAAATAAAATTGAATATCCGGAATTTTCTGGTATTATTCAGTCGAATTTTTATGTTGATGATTTACAGACTGGTGCTGATTGTATTGAAAAGACAGCTTTAATATTAAAAGGGATCTCTAGTATTTTGAAACAAGGTTGTTTCAATTTGAGGAAATTTTACCAAAATAATTTTAAAACCTTGAAATATGTAACAGCGGAAAACAATTGTTCGGCTAAATTGGTGAAACTACAAGACAATGAATATGCAAAAACGTTAGGCTTGAATTGGTGTCCAAATACGGATAGTTTGGTATACAGAATAAATAATGGGATAGCTAATAAAAAGATAACCAAACGCGTTATTTTATCTAGCATTTCTCAAGTGTTTGATCCGCCTGGATTATTAAGTTCATGTATAATACTGGTCAACATTCTCCTTCAAAAATTGTGGATAGAAAAGGTTATTTGGAATCAAAAATTACCTTACAGTATAAATGTATTTTGGTCTGAATTCCGAAATGAACTTACCAAACTAAATGACATCCGAATTAACCGTAACGTGTTATATATTAAACCTCTAAGTATTGAAATGCACGGTTTTGCTGATGCTTCTGAAAAGGCATATGGAGGATGCATATACTTAAGGTCAGGTAATAAACACGAAAATATAGAAATCAATTTACCTCAAAATTTACCTCAAAAACTGAGGTCGCACCTCTAAAAACAATCAGTTTGCTTCGTTTGGAATTATCGGGTGCATTAATATTAGCACGATTGGCAAACAAAGTATCGAAATCATTACGGCTAAATATCAACAAAAGATTCTTCTGGTCTGATTCAACATAGTCCTGGCATGGCATGGCATGAAAACACCACCGAACAAACTGAAAACTTTTGTGAGCAACAGAGTAGCAAAAATACAAGAACTAACTGATAGTGATATTTGGCGTCATATTCCTAGCAGTCAAAATCCGGCGGATATTTTATCTCGCGGATTGATGCCTGACGAAATAGCGAATGTTCAGCTGTGGTGGCATAGTCCATTGTTGCTTTCAAAAGGTTGTGAGGATTGGCCAAATTAAGTTAATTAATTGAAAATGAATGAGTTACCAAACTTAAAAAAGAAAACTCAGTTATTTACAGTACTAAATCTTGAAACCTTTTCATTTGAAAACTTTTTCAAACTGAATCATTTAAAAAGAGTTGTGTCCATACTCGAGATTGATAAGGCTTTCAAAACACTTTTAAAATTAGCTCAACTATATTCATTTTATAATGAAATTCAGATTATCACAGAAAACAAAGAAAGTATCAGAAATAGTAAAATTCAGAATTTAAACCCATTCCTTGATGATGACGGTATTCTGAGGGTCGGAGGTAGATTGCGAAATTCATTGTACAGTATCGATGAAAGACATCCAATCATATCAAGTGCTAATCATCATCTGACTAAATTAATATTCGAGCATGAGCATTCTATACTCATGCATTGTGGTCCACAGCAATTATTGGCATCGTTGAGAGAAAAGTATTGGCCCATTGGTGGAAGAATCCTTGCTGAAAAAGTAATACGACATTGTGTCAAATGTTTTCGCACCAAACCAATAGGGATACAGCCACTCATGGATCAATTGCCTGCGTCTCGTCTACAGCCAGCTCCGCCTTTTAATACTACTGGTATTGATTACGCGGGTCCTATTTTAGTCAAAGATCGTAAATGTCGAGGATCAAAACTCAATTAGTGTTATGTAGGACTCTTTATTTGTTTTGCCACAAAGGCGATTCATTTAGAATTGATTTTAGACTTAACCAAAGATTCTTTTCTGATGGCATTTAGAAGGTTCATGGCTCATCGCGGAAAACCTTCTCATTCATTTTCCGACAATGGTTCAAACTTTGTTTCCGCTAGATCTCATTTTAAAGAATTTGAAAGATATGATTCATCCTTATTCACCTCATTTCGGAGGGATTTGGGAAGCTGGAATGAAATCAAGTGAGGCTCATCTAAAAACGGTTGTTGGAAATGCGCATTTGACTTTCAACGAGTTGAACACAGTTCTTGTGCAGGTAGAGGCAGTATTAAACTCACGGTCCCCTTCTCCCATTTCTTCCGATCCTGAAGATTCAAATCCTCTTACCCCGACTCATTTTCTTGTGGGAAGACCCTTGACTACCATACCAGACCCGAACTTCAGAGACATTCCCATGAATCGAACGTCCAGATATCAACTTATCCAACACTAAATTTTCACTAGTTCATCATGAAACATTGTCAATCACCTTCAAACAAACGTTATCCAACAGTGTCATCAACATTTTTGGAACCATTGGCAGAAAGAGTATATATCCGAACTCCAACAGAGAACTGAATGGAAATCGTCCCAGGTAGAATTGAAAATTGGTTGCTTGGTCTTGATAAAGGAAGATAATTTACCTCCTTTGAGATGGAAGTTGGGACGCATTATTCATCTATATTCCGAAAAGGACGGTGTCAGCAGAGTTGCTACGATCAAAACATCAATTGGTGATATGAAGAGATCTTATGCAAAGTTATGTCCTATTCCAGATTCTGATTCCAGTTAGATGTTGGAAGAATACGTAAGTCCTTCCAAGGCGGGGGGCTTGTTTGAGAATTTGAAGAAATCAACATTTATCTTGTTCCTTTTTTTAATGTTTTTTGTAACGCCAATGTTTATTGAAATAATTGAAAAACGTCACGTAATTGTCAAATAAAAATTTGGAATTGTACAACATTCACGAAATAAAAACAGTTTTAGAAGTTATAAGCATCCCAGTTTCTTAGTTGAACGTAAGCGGTTCAGACTTTAGTTTTTCAATAACATAATTTGGTAGCAGAGCGTCGTTATCGCAATGAAAAACATAACAAAACTTTAATTACTAAATTTGACCCAAACAAACAAACATGGTGAGCTACATAACACCGTTCAGAAACAGCAAAAACTTTCATGACCAATTTGAAAATGACTACTTCAATACATGAGAATCTACTTTACTCGCAGATGATTGAATATGTTGAAAGTTATTCCCTTGATTGAAGAAAATGTTTTGGCATTATGATCGATGTTGGGATCGAACAAATTATTCAATGAGTGTTGGCCAATATTAATGCTTGCATAGAAGCGAAGTTTATTGATATCCGAGAAAATATATTCGGTTGCGATGGCGAAATCAAAATACATGCGGAGGAAATTACGATCCCAGACTGGACTTTTCAGAACAACATACGAAGAGAAACCTTTTCGTATATTCATTGGAAATTTCAGGTGTTGAAATTACTCT
Organism: Leptinotarsa decemlineata; assembly: GCF_000500325.1. NCBI lineage: Eukaryota > Metazoa > Arthropoda > Insecta > Coleoptera > Chrysomelidae > Leptinotarsa > Leptinotarsa decemlineata. The sequence goes on along the minus strand of NW_019292165.1, from coordinate 45,622 downwards.
TGAATTGAAGAAAATGTTTAACCAAAACTCAATAGTGCCTTTAACAATGAACTGCAAATTTCGATATGAAATGTTTTATATATATATTTTATTATCAGAAGGAATCGTTGCTGAACGTCAGTTATGAACACGTATTATATACAGTTATCTTGATTTTATCCTTGTTAATTTCAATTTCACATTGTTCCAAACTGGGAGATTCATCATCAACATGTATTTATATATATATTCTTTGTTTTTCTGTCAAGTTATATATTATTGAATGAAAAAAGTATAGCCTCCATTATTTCCAACTTATTTTGTTCTAGCAAATGATTGGTATATTTTTTATGAGCCTTTTGAGGTAATTAACTTCATTCATCTGCTAGAAAAAGAAATTGAGACCTCTGGCGTACAATAAATCCAAAACAATATCTTTTTCCAATCACCATAAACGCAATAATCTTCTTGACACGCTTTTGTCAACAGAATTGGCGCCATCTACTGAAGACGCTAACTTAGTTGATGAAACGCGCGCCATCTATGGGAGCGACAGAGAACTTACTCCTCATATATGATTCAACACCAGATAGCGCTGTTTCCACCCGCTATTGCTCTCATCTGTGGTGCTAGGCTCAATCACAAATGCATTGCTGGACTCAACTGTCCTTGAATAACAAGCCTAAGTAGGTGAAGGTGATGAAATATCCCCTTACGAAGATGCCACCTTGTGAACTAGCTGCAGAGAAAAACATGCGTCTTTGAAAGGCAAGATGTCATCATGTTCACTTACTTAGTCTTGACTTCTAAGGACAGTTGAGTCCAGCAATGGATTTATGTTTCAGCCTTGCATCACTGATGAGACTATGACGGGTCTGAACAGCGCTGTGTGGTGTTGTATGGTTAATGAATTGTGTTTAGGTTCTAGTTTAATACTAGTACTATCGCAATTGATAGAGCAACTACTAACTCGAAAAAATTATGAAATAAGTTTTTATCTTGATTTTCAATTTTTCAAATATGATAACATTTTACTTGATTTACTAACTACAATTTCATCAGGTATACTCTATCCCTATTTAATGTATCTTAAAATTGGAATGGAATAATTATGAACAGCATCAAAATATAATCACATAGGCAATGAGAAAAAAAAAAACGAAAAAAACGGAGATTTTTAATTACTTCAAAATATATATAATCATCTCATTTCATTAAAAAATCACTGCAAATCATTCTCCAGTTGCAATTATCCAATTCTACTATTCAAATAAATTTAATGATATGGTGAATGTCAATTCTGATAACGTCAGCTCGCAGCTACTGGAAACTTTTCTGCGGCGGAATATGAAATCAAATGCAGTAGGAAGCGACGACATTTTCTTCAAGTTGAAGTTGGTATTATGCACTCCGCATCTGTCACTCATCATAACAATTACATTGAGAATGGAAGTCATCCCCCTGACAATGCGATTATCAGATCAAAAATATTCAATAATTTGACACCTATTGATATCACCGTTACTTTCTGGAGTAATTAAAAAAGTAGTTTGTGAACAAAACGGCTACCTATGTAATAAACATAATCTATGCGTAAGTTGAAATGACAAGTAAAAATGATCAATTTATCATTGTTATTATCATTATATTATTTAACATACGACAAACGGCTTCGCACGCGTAGAATTTGGTTTGTCACATTGAGTTTCATGACAGCCATTTCAAACAAATAGTTACAATATTTTTTTATTAACCAAATACTTCAGGTTTACAACTTCAAAACTGACGAAATTCAATACAATCATTGAACCCCTATTTTTTCCCTTGGGAGTGGAAATTCCTGTTTCCCTCTCTTGGTGCTTCTTTACGCTATACAAAGAACCTACCTTCATATTTCAAGATTCTAGGTTCGGTAGCTTCGGTTGTACGTTAATATAAGAGCAGGCAACAGCTAGTGATTTATATTTTTACTTTGAAAATACAGTAACTAAAAAAATATGCCAACTGCACTGAGTAACGAATAGCTTCGAAAATCGAATTATGCTATCTATGAAGATATTTGCAAAACTAATACAACCGTCAACGACGTTTGCCCTCACGCGTCTGGCTCGCGTTCTCGGCGATGGCGCTTTATGGCTTGGACCGCCCCTCTACATCCCCTTGCATCGTCCTCCGTCGTCTTACAGTAGATGCGACGCGTAATGGCTTGCTGCGTTGGGTCAAGTTAATCTTATCGTGATAACTTTAAAACGATTTGTCCAAATTGCGCAGTGTAGAAGACAAAATTTATCTATATTAAATACTTGAAACGACAATTGTATCAATGTTTATAAGAGTGCGACAGATATTCTAAAATGTGCATGGTAAAAAAAGGATCCAGTATTTTGCATATAGTGGCTGCCACGTAAGACGTAGATATATATTATCGCGGACTTTCATTCAGAACTATTTAAGATGAACAATCTTACGGTACATCTGCTATGCTAGTGCTATCTTGGCAGCGCATGCCAAGATAGCTCTCAAGGAACAAACATTTTTTCGACTTACCTTATACTTATCGTTATATTATGACCAAAATTACACAAAACTAATGTGAGTTGTAGTCTGTCTGTTATTCTGAAGTATAAGCTGTATTTATGTAAACTTTTATCTAAATCTGTTCAGTCGTTAGGCGTGAAAGGGCCACAAACATACATATACATCCATGCTAACAAACTTCCACATTATAGGTAGATCGATATATTGTATGTTTCATGTAACACCTGATAGTGAATATTTTTTCCTAAATATCCATTCAAGGGAACTGTCGATAAACGTGAAACACGAAAACAGTTCAAACGACTAAGTTTACACTGGAACTGAAGTAATTCGTTTTGAAAGTTTTGGAAATTGAAACCCTCGAGTCAAAGTTTCCTTTCAGTTTATTTTAATTGGGATAGCTTGCCAGGATAACCATGAATATCCTTTCATAATTACATATAACATCACGAATTTCCAATTAGGCGTCCAAACAACAATTTTGAAGTTCTTTGAAGGGTTGATATTAATAAAGTTGTCTAAGTATCATCGTCATATCCATGAATGTGGCGATCAATAGTAATCAAGGAATAGGACGAATGTTTCAAAAAATTCAGTTGAAAGTTATATGAATTCTGAATATCCTCAACGATTGAGTTATATACTGTCGGGATATTTAGTGTTTGAATTATCCTGCCTTTCAGATAGTGCCTTCCTTGTGAAAATGGGCTTGTTCAGGTGACACTTTATTGAAGGATTACCTCCTATATTATCTCTATGGATTTAAAAAAAAATCACATGAGATTATTAAAGCACATTAATTTTTTTTTTCGAATATTGAGAGTATGGTAACTTTTTCGTCCGTTATGAACTTCTAGTAATGCACGATTTTGTAACTATCTTCAATGCTTCCTCAAAAATACGATTATTTTCAAAAAGTTCTTCGATAGTCACCTGAAAATCCTAGGTATCTTCTAATTTTCTCCGTTGATTCACAAATTGTTTTAATCCTTTGGGAATTACAAACAATCATATGTATTGCCCATATCTTCACTTAGAAATACTGATTCACCCAAGTAGTTTCAAATTCGATATCCCAATACTTTTTGAGGCGTTGGATATATTTTAGTACCGAAATGAAAAATTGAGTAATGTCGTTCAGATAGGCAATATATCGTTCTTCCTGTATACCGCCAAGTATGTTGTCCACCACCGTTTTTCAATATTATAAAAACATTATTAACCCAAACAGCTACGAGAGAAATTCTAGTGTCCACTTCCAACACTGAAAATGGAATTTCTGATATCTTCCTTCGCCATTTCAATCTGATAAAGTTTTGAAAAGTATTTACATTTCAGTAACATTTCAGAAGAGTTTTTATGGTATTAATAATAATAACTCTGTCACCGAGTTGGAGCCCGTTCCGCAATAGGCTCACATAAAAGACACATAGATCACTTCACTCTTATTGTAACACAGTCATAAGCCAATAACGCATCTAATCTTCGTTGAGAAGTTGCTTGAATAAAATCACCAGTCTGTGGATGACCTAAGAGACTGGTCCTAATAGACAAAACTATATTTCATTTTTTGATAGTAGGTATGTAATTGGAGTGTTTTGAATGCACCTAGTTACCCTACAGTTTTAACTGGAAAACATATTTTTGTGTTGCATCTTGGTAGACTGGTATTTCCCAACAAATAAAAAATCTTTCAGATCGATTGACGTATGTTTCCACCTGCTAACTCTGCATAAACTATGAATGCTTAATCAGTATTGTTGAATTTCCTCTGTGGACGTACAGGGCACGCATCATCCACATCTCGAAATCCCTCTGACAGGCCATTACTTTGGCTGGCACGTCCCGCTCTGGTCGCGTTCGCCAGATAAAAATGTAATACGACCGAGAAGCGAAGATTGAGGGCCGTCACGTCGAAACCACGGGCGTAGGGAGCGAATCATCAAGATTTTTTCTTTCATACATCGTACTAGATTATTAGGCTTTTCGCAAGTTGTCCCAGACTGGATAAATATAGCATGCCAAGTTTCACGTGATCTCATTATTGTTTCCATTATTATGAAGAAAAGAGAATTAAATCTTTCTATGTTTTTAACACTTTTATTTGTAACTAACGTTACTGCAGTTTCGTCCTATAAGGGCATTTTCAAACCTATATATTAGCGTATAAGTTTGAAAACGTCCGTTGGTTTTTTGAAAAAAGGACGCGTAGACATACGTAAAGTTAGGTTAGGTCCAAAGTGAGTGGGTCTATTCGATCTTCCACTGCAACCCGCAAGGGTTTATTGTGACTCATACCTACTCACACTCGACCAAATAAACCCAGCTTCTTCAAGAAGCCGATTAGTTTGTATGGTGAGTGGTGTTTCAGGTCAGATAGTCCGAGTCTCTGCATATGATGATTCAAATGACAGCGAGCTGTAAGAAGGCCTGTTAGATATCGTAGTGCATCCCTTCTGTAGTCCAACAACTGTTGGGTATCAAACTGCGAAGGGTGAATAAACGCCTTGGAGTGAGCCAATCCTGGAAGATTCTGCCAGAAGACGATAAATCGTAGACGTAGCTTAAAGAACGAATAATAGTCTAAGTTTTATTCAAAACGATAAAAAACTTTGGTGTCAGATAGATCAGGAGTATATAACCTGATTTGCCCAAAACTGTATATTGACCAAACAGGGAAAACTTTCTCCCAAAGAATTGAAGAGAATAGAAGTAGTTTCTTCAATAGAAAGACCAATTTCACAATTGCAAACCACCTTTTAACTGAAGGACATTAGTTGAATCATGAATAAGAGAAAAATTTGAAACGCAATCTTCTGACTGTTTGGATATGAATAGATTCAACAATTCGGGCAATTTACTGAATGACCAACTAGAATGGAATAACTCCCCTCTACAAAATATTTTTTCAAATTTGGAAACTGGCATATAAACTCAGGTAATTTAATGCATTACAAACATAGTTACCTACACATAAAACATTAAATGGCCAGGTAAAATTCAGGTACTTGAAATTCAGGTCCTTCAAATTGTGAAATTAGATATACGAAATATTGAATATGTAGAATGTAGTTAGTAAAGACACACCCGAAGAATCCATTGCATGGCAAAACACGTGAAACGTTTTTGTAAAACTGTTCAGTGAAAATCTCACAATATACTGTTTCTTGAATACGTTACAAAGGGTAGCGTTATACCTTAGAGAATGATGATAATCATTATTGAATTATTTATAAAACAAACAACAAATTAAATTTAATTTTATGAGATAAAGAATGAAGAGCAATTAGATAGATAGGACTAACCCGCGAGCGTCTACTGTTGCTCACACTCATTCAAATTCAATTGAAAGACGCACATTGCTTCATTTAGTGATTGATCTTTCAAGTCGAAAAAAACCGATTCGGTCTGCGGCGGGGCAGGTACAGAGAATGTGCTCTACTAGCAGGGACTGAATTTTCTTATAGAGAATAATCTGATGTGGATTACTCTCCAAAAGAAAATTCATTTTCCACAATTTAGAGAGGACCTAATTAGCGGTTAGTTCGCGATGTTTTCCATTATAGAGAACAAAAGAAATACTCGTAAAGATGACATCAATTACAATCATGAGAAGAGACAGATAGGGAAGAATCACTAACATTAGAAGAGATCTAGCCTTCTACATGGAACTAACGAACGATTTGAGCAAGTCAGGAGACTTTGCGAAGAATATGACCGCCTGACATTTTTCTCAAGGTTTATGAAAAATGCGTCCAATTCTGCCAAAACATTTAACTGAAAGTGTGAAGGTTCCTGGAGAAGTGTTAGGACTCGATAAATACGTAACCTCCAAAGTCATTAACATGAGACACAAGGATGAAGGAATCAGTTCCTCTTGACACAACAGATGATGAAGATGATTGGACTTAGTGGAATTTACCAATTTCGTCTCATATAGCAATTGGGTTTTGATTCATTTAAATAATGAGTAGCATTGGAGAAGGTGAAGCGTTGAAATCGCAAATCAGTCATTTATTGCAGTAAAATTGTATATATCCACACTCTTCAATTCTTTATAGATTTCTGTGAAAGATATCAATGAAAGTGAGTAAGCGTTTCCCTTGGAAATATTCTTTGTACTCATTTCTGGGAAAAATGTGTAATGATATTCATTGATGCGTTTTTCTTCATATGATTAATAGTTCTACTAAGCTTCAAATGTTAACAGGTGAATTGAATAAGAGCATATGGTACCCTCTTAAAAATTAAATGACAGATTTTTTCCCAATTTTTCTTTCTGCCTATGTGAACAACAGAGTCGAATAGAAAAAATTATTACGGTATGCAAATACCGTTGTGATATAACATGCACTCTGTTAAAATATGTTTCATAACATCACACACTGTTTTTTTTGTCGCCAGATAGTAGATATACATTGGTGAGACGAGGGTGGCCTGGACGAAGGCGGGATAAAATGACCTGGACTTTCCTTTCGTTTGGGGTGTTTCTCCAAGCGAATACTGAACCTTAAATTGAACTGTAATTCAAAACTGCCATCCAGACATCTTCAGAATTCACTCGATTCATATATAAAACGCAAATTGATTCAAACGTTGTTTTTGAGGCATTGAAACCTTTTTTTTTACTATCAGTCCAATTATAGAGTTCAATAGAATAATCAAACGAACAATACAAATGAAACCAATGCAAATTTTATGCATTATATGAAACTCCTAAAGCCGTTTCATAAAGGAGTAGATTGAATTCGAAGGATAGGCAATTTTGGACTATCGTAAAACACCCGAAGACTATAAAATGAAAATGAGGTGTAGGGGTTGAAAGGAAAAACGCAAGATGGCAGAAAATTGGGATTGTATATCCTAGAACTGATTTTTTGGGATCGCTACCTAATCAAAGTTGAGATCAATAAAATGTATAAGTGTTCCTATTAACAGGACTGCACGTGCGAAGGGTAGCATCCGGCAATCTTTCTACGTTTCATGAAGCAAGAAGGTGAGACGAGATGAGTCTACATGTGACTCCAGCATCATGGGCGTACTGAATTGATTATCTCCGGATTGGTATTCTTGAACTATTGAGATATTTGAATTCTTTATATAATATAAAAAGAGAATTTTTCATTTTTTCCACAATTGAATGTACAGGATTTGAAAAATAATATTTTTTTCAATGGAGATTACTGTGCAACAAAATTATAATCGAGAAAAATAGGAAAAATCAATCTGCTGATTGAATAACGGTTGTTTGAATTTCATATCAGACCTTTATTTTATAATGAAGGAACATCTCTGAAATGTTCCAACAAAGCAAGTGGTGCTTTATTTTTAATCAAAAACAATATTTTGAAGATTGGTAGGCACGTTTTTTATTCGTTATAAAATTATTTAGATGGAAATCTTTCAAAAATAAATTTTAGCATATTTTTATTCGACCTAGTGGCAAAAATATATGAAAAAAATGCCTCTAGTACTTGAGCAAGAAAAGTTTCCTATAGATAAGTTCATTTTGGATTACTTTCAGCTTGACATATTTATTCTTTTTCTGTTTGTAGGAATATGGACATTAAACATTCGCTTTCTAACGTTTTGGAAACATAAGTGAGAATACAGACATTTCAATAAATGATATTCATATTCTATCGGTTCAAACAAAATCATGGGACATTATATCATTCATTAGGTATGTTTCAAGCATAAAATTCATATATAACAAAACAAACGTCTTTCAGGTGACGGTCTCGAATATATAATTCAAAAGTTATTAAAATAAATAATTGGATACTTTTGAATCCTTTATATGATGTCGTCATTATGTATTCGAAACTATATATTAGATTACAAAGAACTTTCACCCCCAAATATTTTTCTAATTTCTACTAGAAGTGAATCGAAAATGAAACATTTCTTTCAACATTTTCAATTTCTTAGCAGAAATATTCTCATATATTCTGAATTTGAGTTGAAAGGGCAATCTACTTATTTTCATGTCCTTTGGGAGTAAGACGTATACAACGGTTAGTTGTGCCTGTATCTCACATTTGGCGATCCTGGCAGGACATTTTTTCATCATCTGTGTTAGACTGATTTGGGATCATAATAGCGATACACTTCAATTGAATTTTGATTGGTTCAAAAATATTGATTTCGATGAGATTACAAAAAGGATCATCCTATCAGTTAGACATCGATTATTTGATCCATGGATTTTTTTGCTCAGTAAAAATACTTCCAAGACTGATTTTACAATAAACATGGATGCTGAAACTAAGTTGAGATAAGGAGGTACCTGAGAATATTAGGCATGAATTTTTGGATTGGATGGACGGATTGAGTGTTCTAATGAACGTGAGAATACTTAGATGATTATAATCTGAAGTTGAGGCTGCAAATGAAAGCATTCATATGTTTTGCGATGCTTGCCAGAAAACATGTGCTGCTGTTATATTTCACAGAAATGAATCACATAGAGATGTGTATACTCAATTGATTTCAGCAAGGAACATAATCGCGTCATTGGAAAAATTAACCATTCTTCGAATGGAGTTACTTGCAGTTATTATAGGAGCACGGTTATTGAAGTCCGTGCTAAATGACATGCTGAATGAAGATGTGCAAGTCTATTGTTGGACCGATTCAACCACCATATTGAGTTGGATCCAAAGAGAGGAACAATGGAAACCTTTTCTCCGAAATAGAGTTCAAGAGATTATGAGTTTGACAGCGAAGAATATGTGGTTTCATATTTCAGGCGAAATGAATAGGGCAGACCGTCCTTCTAGAGGATGTTCTTCAAAACGCTCAGTGAAATCGAAACGGTTGAAAGGGCCCAAGTTGCTCGAGAAAACTAAAAAGTGGCTTTCACGAAACTATTACATATTTGAAAAAGATGTGAAAGAAGAACAAAGAAAGCGAGAGGTACCTTAATAATATCCAAAAATAGTTAATCCCATTGGAAGGATTTTGAGATTTCGTTTCAACTGTATCAACTCGAAAAACCAAAACAAAGGAAATTTATCCCTAGAGGAGTTCGAGAAAGCATAAAAAATGTTGATGAAGGTGATAGAAAGAACAATTCGATGGTATGAAAGATTGACATCACCGTGTCCCTTTCAAGATGAAGGAGGCTTACTTAGAGTCTGAACTGCGCCAATAGAGCGTTAGAAATGTTCATTCGAACACGTTTCTGGTCTAACGTGAGCAAACGCGGCACCCAACGCGCTAACAGCATTTTCATGCCTAAATGTAGATTTAATATCTAAAAACACGTTCTTTTGACATGTTAATAACCTCCGCTATCTCTCTCTCTCCCACTGTGATAAATTATGATGTAAAGTCCCAATACAAAGAATCCAACTCATCGTTGATTTGCGTAGGCGTATTACCTTTCGGCAACAAATATTTAATGACAGCTCGATTTTGTCCATTTTCACATCAACTCACTTAAACGACTGTTACATAACAACTGTGCGTCCAAAATAACTGAAACATCGGTGGGTAACTATCAACAGATGAACAACAAAATTCAATACCTTTTATTTACGAGTGCTGATATCTTCATATCGAGGTCGAAAACTTTACAGACCACACTCGTGTATGTGTATGAAATACTGACCTAATATTCTTCAGGAAGTGAGTAAAGAATGAGTTACATCAGAATAGTATTTCATGCTTACGTCAAAAAGTGTTCACACTATGTGAAAAAATCATATAAATACCTGGGATGGAACGGTAACGTGAGTCAAAATACATAATTAGCCGAAAACGGTGGTTATGGAATTTCCAGAAAAATCATTTCTGAAAACAGATAGTAGAAAAAAACCAGATTCATCAATTGTCAATTACTTTTTTAGCGTTTGTGCGGTACACTACCGTGAGTAGCGGGGACAAAAACAAGTTGTACCGAGTTCAATTTGATGTTCATACCCGAGTAATCAGTATGATTCAGTTGAGACAGTACAAATGAATAAAATTGATCTCAATTCGCTTGCACAAATTCTGCTAATGGGCTTTTGTTGAAGCGGTTTAAAGCTGTTGGACCAGCACCAAAATCAATATTACATTCATATTATGCCTGCAATCCGCTCTATTTCTCCACAATCAAGAATACATGTATGATTTGAATATGTGTGTAATACTTCAGTCATCATGGAGGGGCATGACCATTTGTTGTTTTATAATTTCACAAATGAAAATTTTATTTAAAAACGTAGAAGTCGATATATTTGTTCTAATTTAACAAGAAAGTGACAAGTATGCGTTACATTCACAAATGTATACATTTTTTATTGGGTTGGTCAATTCGTACAATTTTCGGAGACAGAGGTTTTGCTGAAATTTTTAGCATACCTCCAGCAGATTTAAATCAAAGTAAAAGGATAATGTTCTTTCCTCCCAATAGTTCAAATGATATCTTTGGCTGATATATGACAGATCACTGCTTGTGTGGAATCTATAGAGAGATGAAAATATTTTTAGGATTTGAATATTGCAGTTTTATGGAATTCACAAATGAGTCAGTCAACAACAGACAGAAAAGAATGAGTTAAAATCAAATGATATTTGTCAGTCATAATTGTATACAAGAAGAGTATATGATAACTTGATTGAACAAGTCTGTGAAAGGACTATGACGAGAATGTGTGTAATAATAAACATTTACCCAAACTTCTATTGATGAAAAATTTTCCAAAACATAAAATGCCTCTATTCGTGCGAGCATTTCAATTTTATGAATGGATAATTGTGAGCCCCCATAAAATTAAATTTGGTAGAAGACGCGGAAAAAAACACGAAGCAATTTTTCTTGCCATAGAGTACCAGGTACGAGGTGAACATAGCAAATTCTTTCAGTAATCTTGATTCAACAGATTTGAAAAATTCATATCTCCATTCTTCAGGTTTTCAATTCTATTGCTATTTCAAATTCAGTTCCCCACTATGCCTTTGCATTTTGGAAATTGATGAGTATATCTAGATAGAAATAGCGTTTATCGAATGCAACAAAATTTGATATCATCTCTATGTCAGTTGGATATTTCTTGAGGGGAATATTGAAGATTAGGAAATTCTATATTTTGGTTCGGCTTATTCAACCGAGCGAACAACAATTTGTCACGAATACTTACAAGTCTGAATTCATTTCAATGTTATATGAAACATTCATCAATGCGCTGAGGTGATAAACAATATAACAATTCACCACAACGGATTAACCAACATTATTAATGGAAAGCTCACGTACGAACTAAAATATTTCGACCGGAAAGTTTATGTACATGCTCAAAATTCTTAAGATTATATTTTATTTCATCAGCAATAACTGGCTGAGATATATCAAATGAATTTCCTTTTTTGTCTCATGATACGATTAAGAGGTACAACTATCTTGTCTTCAGTGAACATCTGTTTCTGTTCATTTGCTTGTATCGTAGTATCAAGTTCAAGTAGCTATCATCTCGACCCAAAAAACTTGGGTTGGAAATTAATTGATAATGTTTTAGATGCAGTTCAAAATTTATTTCCACCTTCTTCAGGAATACTTTCGAGAATCATTTTTTCGTAATTGAATCTGATGGTACTGCAAAAAGTTGAATTATTTTGCTGGTCAATTTACGATATCTGTTGAAAAAAACGTGAATTTTCAGTTTATCCTCTTCAAATGAGTCCCCATCAGATATAATACACTCAAACCAGCGTTTTTTTCAATCCTCGAAGCAGTTTTGATATACACTTATTGTTATGTGCTTGAGCTCTCCCAGCTATTCGGTTTTTATCTTCTCAATCGTGAAACGCCGTCCTTTCATGGGCCTCTTCATTTTCGGAAAAAAGAAAAAGTTACAGGGGAAATTTTTATTGTCAATTCTAAGTTAAATTATGGAATTTCTATTTCTATAAAAATTTCCTCAGACTAGACTTGTTTGAAGACCTGGATACATCCAAAGAACTTTCTAACAATGATGACTGCTTGAATACTTAAGTAAACTTATACAGAAATTTCCTACGCCTTCATCAAAGGATTATGAATTGTAATTGAAATTCAAAAATTCATTATTAAAATATATACAATTTTATATTGGCTTCCCACAACAAAAAATTTTGAAAATCCATAGTGGATCACTCCTCAAGCTGGTACCATTATTTTCAACATGAGACTTGACGTGAATTATCTCACCACCTAGGACAATCCCGCTGATCTAGTAGTACCACCACCCTGTTCCAGATGCTGACAAGACAGTTCTCACAGGAGCGCACATCTTCGAAGCTTCGCATCCAGAGTCAGTCAGATTTCATTCCTTAAAGCAACAACACGTATAATTTCATTTAATTTGTACTTCTGTAATTTTTCATTTTCAAGTTTGTAACAATAAAAGTATTTTTTAAAAAGCAAGTTTAGTGCCGTCGATAGTTAATTGGCGCAGTCGACAGTAGAATTGTCAGAATTACGCGTATCGTACGAGTGATTTTCGTTTCAACGATTAAGCGATGGTCGATTAAGCGATGGCCAAAATCTTGCTTTTATTGTGAGTACTCTGATTTTATGTCGCTTGAAAATATTTTTCAATCATTGTCTTTAGCTGACTCAGGCAATTCTATTTCCAACCCATATCCAAGAACCAATCGAGTTTTTGTAAACCCCTTTTCAAATCGAACTAATTTAATTTCTCAATCAATTCCAATCAATTGTGAAAATACATCTCATAACCAAAACCCAGAATTGAATATTTCAAACTCTTCAGAAATGGCAAATGTTTTCAAACCTGAATATTTAAATTGTGTTCCACAATTCGATGGGAACCCAAATGAACTTGATAGATATTTGAGTACTTGTGATAGCCTAATTACTCATTTTTATGATGCCGAAAATCCAAACTCTTTCCAAAATACATATCTATTGAATAGTTCGATTAGTAAACTAACAGGAAATGCTAAATTAGTAGTTAATATCCAAAATGTCACAACTTGGAATATTTTAAAAGAAACACTGTATAGGAATTTTGCGGATCAACGCGATGAAGCCTGTTTGAATAGAGACATGGTTATGATGAAACAATACCCGGCTGAAAAACCTCAACAATTTTTTGATAGAATTTTGCAAATTCTCAATCTGATTTGTTGCTATATTGATTCTCATGAAGCCGACGAAAATTCGAAAGTTTTAAAACGCAAATTATATAATTCATTAGCTTTAAAAACGTTTTTATCTGGATTAAAAGAACCTTTAGGAACCACAATTCGTTGTATGAGACCTACTGATTTGAATGAAGCTTTGCAATTCATCATTCACGAAGAAAATATCAATTATTTTCAAAACCAATCAAACAGAATTTCTGTAAGACAAAATAGTAGCCAAATAAGATCAAATTCTAATCAAAATTCAAATCAGTCTCATTTTCCAAGAACTTCTTTTAATGCTAATACAAAAAACGATCAATTCCAAAATCGTCAATCCTTCAATCAAAATAGATCTTCAAATATTCAGTTTCATCCACAAAACAATTTCCCTTCACAGCCTATAAATATTCAACCAAGAACTAACGTTCCACAACAAAAATTTTTCCGAAATTCTCAAGTTTTCAAACAACCTACTAATAACCAGAACGTTTTCAAGCCCAATCCCAATCGGAATCTTCCCAGTCAAACTCCTATGAGTGTTTCAACAAGGCAAACGTTCAACAGAAATCAACCAGGTCCCTCATTTCCTAGTAGACCTCAACAAAGAAACTTTATCTCAGAGGAACTTTTCAATACAGAAACGAATGATGTCGAATATTATTCACAAGATTCTGAAGTTGAAAATCAGAGCCAATATGAAAATTTCGAAAATACTGAATGTAATCCCGATGAAAATTTTCAATTGATAGACCAAGACATCAATCAAACGTAGAACCAGTGATAATATCTTTAAATTCAAGTAATTCTAGTGAATTACCCTATATAATTCTACCTGAATATAATTTGAAATTTTTAGTCGATACAGGTTCGACTAAATCTTTTATTGATCGACACAGTTTCTCACGAAATTTTACTCAATAAGCTGCACCATTACGGTATACGTGGTCTGTCGGCTGACCTTATGACTGATTACCTAACAAGTAGAGTACAACAGGTAAAAATTGGACAAGAAATAAGTAACATTTCAAAAGTAAAAATCGGTGTACCACAGGGGACAGTATTAGGACCGATACTGTTCCTTGTGTACATGAATGATATTACAAGAATTATTGGATTTAAAGTACACTATTTTGGTTATGCAGATGATACAGCTCTGATCTTCACAGGGGAAACTTGGGAGGAAGTAAAAGAAACTACTGAGACTGACTTGCAAAAAATACACGACTGGCTAAACTTAAACAAACTCACCCTGAATATTGAAAAAACAAAATTTCTACATTTACGCCAACAGTCACTACCCAACCAAAAAATATTCTGATACAATTACACATCACAAACTGTCATAAGATCGATTGCACATGTTCCATAGTAAAAAAATTGGAAAAATTAAATATTTAGGAGTAGTCTTAGATCAATGCACGCGCTGGTCAGATCACATCACAAATGTTAATAACCGTTTAAGAGTCTTGATGCATAGTTTTTATATCCTGAGAGACGTACTTACCAGAAGAAATCTCCTTTTACTTTACAATTCCCTAGCTGAATCTGTAATGACCTACTGTATTACAGCATGGGGTGGGGCCTTCAATACTACACTTGATTCTCTACAAAAAACACAAAATATTCTTCCAAGAATTATTCTGAAAAAAAAAATAAACGCTATTCCACTAACATGCTAAACCAAGAATCACAGGTCTTGAATATAAAACTGTTATTTACTCACCAGTGTTTAAAAAGAATGTACATCAGACACGAAACATCTAACCAGAGAAAAACTGGAATAACCAGATCCACTAGTAATTTGAATCTCAGTATACAACTTTTCAGAAAATCTTTAACGCAAAGATCTTTCTTTTTCTTCGGCCCTAAATTCTTCAACTGCATTCCGATTGAATTGAAATGTATTCGAAAACTAGAACAATTCAAAAAAGAAACAAAGAAACATATTCTACAATTTTCAAACNAAAAGTTCTTTGGAGTGAAAATCCTATAAAATTTTATAAAATCAATATCACATATAAGTAAGTAAAATGAATGCTACTTACCAGTTGTCTTTGAAGTAGTCTCAAAATCAGAATCTTTGAAATGTTCACTACATAACCTAGAATGATCAGTAAATTTGAATGTTACTATCCTCAAAGATTTTTCCCATTTTCTTCTCATAACAGTATCTCCAGGAAACTTATAAACTCCCATTTCTTTGCACCCGAAAGAAGCACAACGACCCATTTCTCTTAATAAAAACGAAAAATCAGAAATGTTCCCCAATAACCAATGTATCTTTTGATGACAAACACTTAGCGCCCTCTATGTACAACAAATTGACAGTGTGTAGTTCAATTGACGCATTGAACTACACACAAAAGAGTCAAAGACTTTTTGGGAAGAACTAGACGAGATAATCGAAGAGTCCGAACGTCTAGCCGGCCCCTCTATTACTTTTGATAACCAAACTAGTGTTAACCCCAACTTAAATACCCCGGACTACCAACCATCTTCGGATATATTAGAAATAGGTAAACCTCTTCAAGATAATATTTCTATGATAGTTAATGCCGATACAGAATCTACTCAAACTCCTGAAAGACATGAACTAAATCCAATTGAAGAAATTGATGACGTTACCGTACACACTAATACCGAGGAAAATCCAATTGTTGAAATAACCATTTCAGAATCCCCAGTAAATTTTGGTCAAAACCAAATTATTTTCCAATCTGTTTTTCATTCACCATCTAAACCAAAAATAACGATCTTATTTGAGAAGAAACAGACAATGACTGTTCAGCTTTCTTTAAATAACTTTGAAAGAGACGTAATCTATTTTGTAAAAGAATATATCGCACCTAACATACCTTATTATCTTTACTTTCATTTAATTTGTACTTCTGTAATTTTTCATTTTCAAGTTTGTAACAATAAAAGTATTTTTTAAAAAGCAAGTTTAGTGCCGTCGATAGTTAATTCGTGACACATTCTGTCGCAAGTTGTCCTTCATTCTTATCATATATTGACCGAACCACATGGCCTCAATTTCTAACATGTATTCCGTTGGTTATTAGGCTAATCAGTTTTATACAAAACAAATCTCACAAATGTACTATATAATCGTATTTCGATACTTCCTGTTACCTGACGAGTAAGTAATTGTCAACAATTCTGTTAAATTCATAACCTCAAAATAAAAAAAAATCACAAAAACTTTCTTTTCAATTAGATTACTTACTTCCAGGTGAGCACTGATGATGACGAAAGTCGAAAGCGCTTTGCAATAAGAATTTATAATTACACACTTCCATACAAAACTCTTCGATTCATTCATTCAAATAAATGTAATCAGCTTCCCAAATCTATTCATTTCAGATATTGTTTTTGAGACCTGCATCAATTTTCAGTTTTATGCAAACTAATAGTAAATTGAATGTATATTTTGATTGGATCAACATCTGATTCACGTTGAAACGAATATTTTTCAATACTTCCAACAATTATATCATTTTAATTACAATCGTTCGTCGAAACTTCTTTGTGTCCGCATCACACAGTTGGATTCCATAAAACTCAATTGCACTTATTTTCTATGGAAGTAATTTTCACTAAAATCTAGTATTCAGTGACGAAGCTTGGAAATTATCTGTGAAAGAGATTTTAATTACCTGATGATACACTACAAAAACACACTTTTGTCTATTTTCCACGATATTTTATTGTTGACTAGTTTCGGCTATTACACCATTTTCAATAATAGCCGAAACTAGTCAACAATAAAGAAATATCGTGAAAAATAGACAAAAGTGTGTTTTTGTAGTGTATCCTCAGTGAACATGAGTTTCCACAAAATAAACAAGTCGTCAATCGAAGAAGTCAAAATGACAACAAAATCAGTTCGTCATTGAAAAGTTTTTATTGAAGTGAAATTTGAAGAATATGCTAGTTATCCACCAATTCAAGTTTAGACTTCTCATCAAATTCTGACTGCTCCACTGCTCCAGCAGGTATCGAATTTCATCGAAATTTGTTGAAATCATATGAGAATTTCTACAAAATAAACAAGTCGTCAATCAAAGAAGATTTTAAATTATTTTTTCCTTAATAACAAAAGGCGACGGATGTTTCGAAAAGTTACGCTTTCATAATGCATTGCATATTTCCCGAATATTCTTGATTTTTTCCCACTCAAATTCTCCAGTCGTTCCATTGTGTGAAAATTAAAAAGGCAACTTTCCACCGATACTAGTTTTGAGTATTTCATGTATTGAAGAGAACGATCAGGAAAATTAATCCGAATAGACATTTCCAATTTCATAGAGTGATCGATGATTTACACAATGGAGTGAAAATAGTCAAAGAAAATGAAGAGGATCATTAATTTGAGCTTTTCCATGCGGGTACATTAAGCGTTGTATAACAAAACGAATTTTTGAATCATTATTATAATAATTGTAGAAACAACAACAAATAGTACACAATGTGTTCTTGTTCTCAGTCGAATAATTTGGACGTAATGGATAACAATGCGGCAAGTGACTTGGTTAACGCCTTGTCACTTGTTTGTGGATTTCTTAAACATCTTTCTAGTCAGCAAGTGAATATACAGGGTCCTGTAACAATGGCATAGTGTTCCATGTCTCTATTTAGAAAACAGATGGGAATGTGAATTTCTATAATATTACTTTATTGCTCGAGCTCGACAAAATAAAGATATTGACGGTCACAGAGAGTGTTCTATTTTTTCTGGGCGGATCCCAACAGTGTTTTTTCAAATGGTAACCTATATTTTTTATCACTTTTTCGGTTTCTACATAAAAAATGAAAGACACTTTATGTTTATTTTCACTTCGAAAATATTGACGGCTTTCGAAATATCTACCATGACAGGTTTTTTTTCCAATATTCAGAATATTTGATATTATAAAGTTGTGTCAAATCCAATTGATTTTTTTTTGTCAAACATTCTACAGTGGTAACTAAAACGATATATCTGAAATCGACCTGTAATATATAGGGTATGAAAAACCGCTTGCCACACATTGTAAATAAAAATTTGCAAAATCTTCCTTATTTTAAATGGAACAACCTGTATATTATTGATCCATAAGAAGCAACAATGAAATCTCTACAAATTTTATTGAGTAATAAATAAGCATTATTTTCGAAAAATTGTGGTTATTCCTATTTCTACGCCATAAATATGATGTAAGACTTTTTCAAAGCGAAATCTATTTGACGACTGATAAGAATATACAAAAGATATCTTGTTTCTGTCATTTAAAAAAAACACAGTTGGGATCTTCCCAGAAAAAATTGAACAACCTGTGTGACCTCCAATATCTTCATTTTGTCGAACTCGAGCAATAAGATAATATTATAGAAATTACATTCCTTTTTCCTTAATAAAGATATAGAACACCGCTCCACTGTTGCAGGACCCTGTTTATTCTGTAAAATATTTACTTGCTGACTAGAAAGATGTTTAGGGAATCGACAAACAAGTGACAAGCCGTTAACCAAGTCACTTGCCGCATTGTTATCGATTACGTCCAAATTATTCGACTGTGTATTTCTCTGAGCTATTTTCAGAAACTGTGTTCAAATACAAAGTGTTAGACAAGCTCTTCGAATTCTCTGTATAACATTTATGCATTTGTGCATTTCCACTCATAAAAATTCTCTATCAGTAATGGTTTAGGTTTTTTGAACAGTTTCAAAATCGGTTTAAAAATCTGCGATAGCTGTTTTTTCCAATAACCAGCTTTCGCCCTCCACGAACGACAACTCTTGGAAGTTGAAACTTGTGAGAGCTAAATATTAACAAAATATTATCTTTCGACGTGCGATTTCTAGCTCGGTGAATACACAATATTTAATATCACTGAGTAATATGTTAGACGACCGTATGTCAGTGCTTATTTTTTGGGTAAGTATGTTTCTATCATTTGTTCGGACTTTCATTGTCTAATATGAGTCTACTAGTATTCTAAATCTATGAAAAAATAAATTAAATTAGAACGAATGCTAAAGTATCAAGTATATTAGGCAATAAAACTTGAAATGAAAATACAATAAAACGATGAAAATAATCAAGATATAAAATAAAAATGGCCACAGAGTAATATAAAAATAATAAAAAAACTGAAGAGTAAACTGAAAAATAAATAAGATTTCAAATCAAGTTACTTCATGATATTTCGATTGTAAGTATCCACAATTGTCTTCCGGTGATGACAAGTTACGTTTTATTGCTTGATATAATTGATATTTGAGCGATTCATTCTGATTTCATTGATTCTTTCATAAATATATTCCACATGGTCTAGTATATTAACTCAGACTTTCTTATTAATCAGTGGGCTATGCTTGAATACAGGCAGTAAACAAATCTAAAGAAATTAACTGTAAATGTTCAAGCCCGTTTCGGAGATACCTACACAGTAGGTTGAATGGACCGACACCTATCAGAAAAAAACTACTCCACTGGTTAATACGGCGTTGGATTATATCCCACAGGGTTCAGTGCAGGAATGTTTACAGAAAATTTCCTGCATATGAAATTGGCAATACAACTGAGAGAGTCGACCTTCAATTTTGGAATGGGCACACTTGAAGACCGGTTTCGGGTTCCTTAGCCACTCCTCAGTGCAAGATAGTGGCCATCATCGACCTAAAGTCAATGATATTCCATAATTGAAAATCGTAATCCTTTCAGAGTATTTCATTCCTCGTCTTAAGTTGGAGCGAACAAACTAACCAACTGCATATCCGAAATTTGCCCGATTCCTCTGAATAAGGAAGAAAAACGTTCTTATTTGTCAGTGGGCTATGCTTGAAGACAGGCAGTGAACAAATCTGAAGAAATGAACTTCAAATGTTCAAGCCCGTCTCGGATATATCTACACAGTAGGTTGAATGGACTGATGTGTATCAGAAAACAACTACTCCACTGGCTAATACCACGAATTGCGTTGAATTATATCACACAGGCGTCAGTGCAGGAATTTTCACAGAAAATTCCCTACATATGCAATTGGCAAACAACTGAAAGAGTCGACCTTCAATTTTGGAACGGGCACACTTGCAGACCGGTTTCGGGCTCCTTAGCCACTCGTCAGTGCAAGATAGTGGCCATCATCGACCTATGATATTCCATAATTGAAAATCTAAATTCTTTCAGGGTATTTCATTCCTCGTCTTTAGTTGGAGCGAACAACAAAAATGTCACTCCTGGCTTAATGAGCTCTTAAAGTTTATAACTCGAATCTTTTTCCAATTTTGAAACTTAAAAGTGAGGAATTATCGTTGGACGTTGCTATTTCTGCACATACTCTGGTAAAGATATAGAAGGCGAAATCATCTAGGTACCCGTTACCAAAGATGATTGTCGAAGTAAAAGACATCCTCAAGAAATGCGACAATATACTTATCTCTCAATTGAAACGGAACTGACAAGTTTCCAACCCAACGGTGTCAAAACTATATTGCCTCCCAAAAATCCACAAACTGGGAAAATAAATGCGCCCCATCATGTCAGCTATTGGATCTCCTACCTACCAAATAGCAACATAGCTCACCATAGAATTTGAAAGCTTGCCTGTCGCGGAACCAGGTTTTAGTATCAAAAACTCCTTAGAGCTTGTACAACACACAAAAACATCTTTCTGCAAGAAGGTGAGATTTAGTTTCCTCTGATGTTAGTTCTTCATTTTCTAGCGTCTCAGTTCCACCGGGAATTACTAGAGAAAAATTATTTCAATAATAATGAAATTGATAAATTCGTTTCTCTCATTAATTTTTGTGTGAAACAATACCGTTTCCAGGTAGAAGGTTGCTTTTATGAGCAATAGGACTGACTAGTAGATAAGGCAACATTTAAAATTAATTTAAGACCAATAGATGAGGCAACATTGAAAAATTAAGACACAGGTACCTAGGAAAGGTATCTATGGCAAAAAAACAACATTGTATGTAGATTCATTCTAATATTTCTCTTGAAGATGTCACTTGGTGATTGGAACACGTGTCGAACTGTTAAAAATAACGGTTTGGTGTTGAGATAAAACTCCAGTAACATTTATAGAAGGCAAGTTGAAGCATTCAACTTCAACTTTTCAGTATGCAATTTCCACATTGATATTTTCAGCTGAAATCCTCATCTAATCTTTTGCAGAAAAATATATAGGCTATATGGTTATCGGGTTCAGTGAACTTCATCAGGAATTTATGCCCTAGACCAACTCCAAAAATGCTTTCCTGCGAAGAGAAATAAAATATATTGAATAACTTCTCTAGGAAAAATACTTATTCTTCAGTGTTTTTGCACCTACCCTTTTAACTGCAAAACAATGCTTACCCAAGGCGCCAAACTTGTGATAAGGTAGGTAACCTTGATTGGTTGCAAACTTAAGAATTAATCATAATATACCCATCAGCATCCAAGTTGTATTCTTTATTGACTGTGACAGATTTAGTTTGGTTCCAGGTTTCTATGTCTGGTACGAATATATATGAGGAAAAAACTTACTTGTGATGGAGTGTACGAATAGTCAAATCGAGCTGCCAGCAATACGATACAGGTTCTACGTAAGTGGTTCAGCCAAACAGTAACACTGATTACCCAAAAATAGCCTGCTCCTGTAATGGTACAAATATCACACTTCCAACAATGTTGACATCACCCGGTGATTTCTCTAGGCTTTCGGAGGCAGAGTGAGGAAGATTTCTGTTGTAGGCTGCCAGAGGCAGAATAAGAAAGATTGAGAGTGGAAATGAAAAGGCCTGAAAGGAGAATTCGGTCAAATAGGCATATCCTTCTGCTTATACTCGATAAGAGGATCCTTACCGTAGATGATGGATGGCCTTATTAGATTAGATTGTGTTAACCGAGGTATATTATAAATATCCACAAGATAGTGGATATGTTATAACTTCGGATGACAATTAATAATATTTACTCGTGTTTTTTATTTTGGTTTCTAGAATTCACAAATGTGTTGAGCTGAAACACCTGCTCAGAAAAAAATTACCAAAACGTCTGCTTGATAATAGTCAAAAATGAAACTTTTTTTTCTTTAAAGATTAAGATTCTTGTTCCAAGGTCGAGCTTATCTGATTACCCTAAAGAACATGTAATTTGACAATAAGAAATGATCAACTAAAGGAATGAATAATTGTACAAGGTAGTTCCTATGAATTTATTGTACAGAGGAATTGTACTTATTATCAGTATTGAATGCAATTTATTCATTGGTATATATTTTGTGAAATAATGGAATGAATATATTGAAATATTGAACGTATATTGGTATTTTATGTTGAAATGATAGATGGAACCGTAAAAAAATTCTTTTGAGAATATCGATGATATCAATAAACAAATTTTCTCGTCGTTTTTCCAAATGTCTTTTATGATAACTTGTGACAACTTGCCGGATGGATCCTTATTTTGATTTTGAAAACAGTCTTTGAAATGAATTGAAATTTGTTCTTTCTTTTTCACACTCTTCTGATATTTCTTTGGAAATGTTCAATTAATTTATGCACCGGACAAAATTTCCTTCATTACATTGTTACATCTGAGCTGACAGTTCATCTTTCTCAATATAGGAATTTAATGTTAACATAACCTTGCTGAAATAAAATGAGCAGCTCATTAGCAATGATTCATATAGACAGCCAAAACTGAAAAATTCGAAGTGAACCTTAAGCGGATACAATAACTCAAACGCCATGCCTGTTCGTTGGCGTATTTTTCAATAGAAGATTCATAATCTCAGTAGAGCCTGATTAAGTATTCCAATTTTCTTTCACTGGATTTTTCACGATATTTCTCGAATTTATTATCTTCAATTTTGAAAGGTTTATTGAACATAAGCCATTATGTTACAGAATTTACATTGTGGGTCGTCGAAAAATTTGTGAAATATTATGTTTGAATAATAGAAACCGTGGTTGTTATGTATCGTAGTATATTGAAATACCAAACGATTTATTCATTCCATTATTTTTCATTCCTAATAAAACATCAAATCTCTTGAAGAATAAATAAAATCAAATATACAATTAAAATGATTAGATTCGAATATCAGTTATATTGAGCAATAAAAACGTGGAATGAAATTACAATAAAATAAAATCAAACAAAAAAATTCAAAATTGCACAGATACAAATGAAATTGAAGAAGGAAAAAAGGTTTCAAACCAAATTATCTTGAAATCTTTTTTATTTTTTTTATTTCATTTGTAATTGTTCAATTTTTCATTTTTTGCCTGATTTAATTTTAATGTAATTCCATTATTGCTGATTATAATTCATATTTGTAGCTTATCATTTCAATTTTATTTTTAATTCCATTCGTTTTTAGAATCACATTAGAATCATATCAGACAATGGAACTCCGAACTATGACACCATGAAACATTTTTAACTACTCTCAAATGAATATTTTTTCTTTCATGTAATTCAATGTTTATATGAAAGTAGTTGTTTTGAGAGAGCTTTTCCTTCCAGGATGTATGCATATTCTATGCATCATAGTTGTAAAGAGTTTATTCTGAAATCAGTTGCTTTTTTATTCCTTCGGAAATTTTCCATATTTCACGCTTGAAGATGGTGAAGTAGAAAACCGAACAGCTTTTCATTTCCCAACATTATTGAACACTATGAAAAAAATATGATTTAGGTTCTGAGGGGACGATTCCATTTCGATTAGAGTTCTAAAGATGCAATTATATTTCTTTCTCAACATGTAAATCTCACTGAATCATTTCACTACTGTAACATAAGGGCAGTACATTCGGAGATACTTTTGTTAGTTTATAGCGCAGAAAACTGCCAAGCAGAATATTATGCAGCCTTCAGATATATACAATGAAAGCTATAAAAATTGCTGTAACTCATTTAAGAGAAAGATATCATTGAATTGATACTTCGAACATATTTCTCCAAAATGGATTTGAAGCTTTATATCTTCTATTAATTATCTGCGAGCGCTTTCGACAGTTGGTAGTACTGTCATCATCTGGCACTCCTCAAACTCCTTGAGGAGTGCCAGATGCATAGTTCTACAAACAACGGCGATCCAAAAACTATATCAAATACAGCGATTGGCTTGTTTAAACATCACAGGAGCCATGAGAACAACACCAACCACGGCAATGGAATTAATTACGTATTGTGAAAAATGATAATTGAAACTTTCTATGTGAGGTAAAAATCATAGAAAGTTTCAATTACCATTTTTCATGATGATTTCCTACCACGTAGTAACGGCTACATCCATCAATTTATTAATTTGCATTGCTTCAAAAATAGCCTCAAACGTCCCGTTTAGTTTATGAAGTGCGGTCAACAACCCACCCACCACAACATCATTAGAATTCACCCTCATCGCCGAGGGAAATATTCGAACCAAGCCCTGGATGGCATGTATAGCGTTGACGTCTTTCGTGACGGCATTTGTTTCACGGCCCAATAAAAAAACGGGGTGGCTATGCGCGACCTCTCAATCTTTTTCTTCTGTTGCGGTTGAGATGTGTAAAAAGTCTCCTGTCGGTCGAATGGTGGTGTGTCTCATTTATCGAAGCGATGAGTATGCATGAACGTTCAGCGTCACATACACACACACACACACACACATAGGTTAAGTTGAAAAACAGCACAAGCTGAACTTCGCCTTTCATCGATTGTTACACTGTGTTTAATTTGTGATTATTCGATGAATAACGCCGATTATTATTATTATTATTATTATTTTCACCGTAGTGTGCGCTGGTCAGGCCCTATCCCCCGAAGCCCCGATACATTCGAGATATAAGATTTGAGTGCCATATATTCACTTTTGGGTTTTTTTTAACCAATCTAACTTCTCTTGCCCATGACTCGTATTTTTCACTTCCTGCAAATGTTTATGTTTAACACTCAGCACCATTAGCAAATCCATTCTTCATATAAAAAAACAAGGGCCACGAATGATTTTGAAAAAAAAATAATACGGGTTCTAAATCGGAATTCATTTAAAATTCAAAGCTTGAAGTTGACATTCAACAAAAGTATCATCATCAAATGTCGACTTCATACTCGGAATACTGTTGAATGCCGACTTTGGATTCGGACTTCAGTGAATTTTTTTGTTTAGAAAATCAGTGATCGTTCTACTTCTTCGTAAAAATTCGCATGAATAATGTTTTTATATATACGTGAATGTTCAAATTTCACGGGCTACGTACATTCGATGGCACACTCGAATGGAACATATGTTTACAGTTTAAGCATGTTCAGTTTATTCTTGAGAGACATAAAAGTTAGAAGTGTTTTCCGTGTTCGGTGATTTTTTGCAATCGAAGAAAAATGAATGAAAGAATTTGTATCAAAGTTTTTGTAAAAAATGGAATTGACAGCTCAAAAACACTTTATGTTGACAGTGGCATACGGAAGTTGTAGTCTGAGTCAGAAAAATATTTACAAGTGGTTTAGTATATACGGAGTCAATTCGAATGACATAAAAACAAGATAGTTACCGAACGTCGGCAATTTCTTTGTATGGCTTGGGCGGCGTGGTATTCATAAGAGTTCTAATCATTATTTTTATTTGGGAGGTTTTGTATGGTATTAACTAGGGAATTTATTAGACCTTGTACATTAGTCTTTTATTTACCTGTTCGGATTGACTTTGTGTAGACTACACAAAATGTTGGAAAAGTGAAGAAAATTGTTATGAAGATTGGTCGAATCACTATTAAAAAATTTGCTGACAATGTCAGCATATCGGCTGGCTCATGCCATGCATTTTTTTCGAAAATTTAGGACATGAAGCATGTGGCAGCAACGTTAGTGCCAAAATTGGTGAATTCTGACCAAAAAAACCGTCGCATGAGTATCTCTTAGAAATTGTTGAATGACGGCAATGGCTATCCAAAAGGGTTTCAACTGGTGACAAATTATGGGTATATGGTTATGGCATCGAAAGCAAAGTCCAATCGTCCCAATGAAAGAGACCAGCACAGGCAAGACCAAAAAAGCACGCTAAGTTCGATGAAATGTCGAGGTTTTATTTAATTTACTGCTCACTCCTCAATTATTTTTCGTAATTTTTGGCCAAAAGCAGCACTGTGGTCATTACTCAGCCACCGTATTCACCATATTTGCCTCTCTGTAGATTTTTCGTGTTCCCAAGTTCGATCAAATTTGATCGATAAATGTTTTATTGCAGAGCTATATGAGAAACAAGAACGAAGTAAATCCATACAAAATAATGTACTCTTCTACAACATTTTGTATTAATTCACTTCGTTCTTGATTTTGTTCCTCATATAGTTTCACAACAAAACATTCAAAACAATCAAATTTGATTACATCAAAAGGAATGGATATTTCCACGTGTAAAAAACACAATAGTGTAACCTTTATCAGTAGGACAAAGCTAGTTTTACGCAATTGTCTGGCCAGACTTCTGCTGTTTTAATAACCTGTAAGATCTAACAAATAAAACATTCGTAAGGATTGAGTGTGATTATTGAGTTAACATGTACAATTAATAATACAATTTTGGAGTTCCAATGAGTCTCTAGAGATAGAAACAAATGAGAAAGGCAAACAGTGAAAATAATTGACCAATATCCTTGTAGAAAAGAATTACAAACGCAATCAATCAAGATAAACGAACCCCTGTCGAAATCTTTGGAAATATTGTGCAGTGGCAGACAATTGTTTGTGATCGATAGATACGAAAAAATCAGTTTCAGATAGATTGAAAATTCAAATCATCTGAAAACTATAGTTTTAAAATTTTTGATGAAAATATTTACTTTTATAATGGTTTTTTCATTGGTCTTCCCTTCCTTTTGTTATTAAAAAGTTATGTGTCGTTATATATTTGTCGAATGACTCTCAATATGTCAACGATTATGCGCTAGTTTTCATTCAGGTATTTTTCAAATGTCACTGATGTTATTTTACATGACTGAAGCCTGAAATTGAGATTTCTGGTCCGAAATATGTTTTGAAATTGATTAATGGAGTGCAGATGAATTCGCTATTTCCCCTAACCGCTTTTCACGGTTACATGAGATTCAGATGATTGAGGGTTTCGAGCTGTTCATCTGGCATTGACGTAATCGGCTATCTCACTGTGAAATTTATCACTCTCATACGAGTGTCAAACAAAAATTACTTCTTCACTTGAACAGCATTATAACAGTAGTTTTCGCGTGAAACCGTTGAAAACAAACTTACAGTCGCATTTATAATAATCTACCTCTCATAATTAGAAGTGAAAAAAGCGATATTATCTTCAAAGCCAAACTTAAAAAGTTTCTGATTAGCGGTTGCTTTTACAGTATTGCTTTTCAACATGGTTACTGCCCAGGTAGGTCAACGGAAAGTGCATTTTACACTTTTTTCAAGTATGTCTATGATTCACTTGATAAACGAAAGTATGTTGGTGCCCTTTTCTTTGATTTATCGAAAGCTTTTGACATTATTGATCCAGCTATTATTTGCAGTAAACTATATTCACTTGGCTTCAGAGGTAATTTTCTATCGTGGCTTAAGTCCTACCTGAATCTAAGAAAAATACATGTTAAAATTGATAATTGTCATTCTCAATCGTATGGCATGGATTTAGGAGTTCCTCAAGGAACTCTAATTTTTTTACTTTACAGTAATGACATGCCAGACTATGTTAGCAAGAATTGTATTTCTTATATGCGGATGATACAACTCTAGCAACTAATGCTGAAAGTCCCGAGGAATTTCAAGATAAACTGAACTTATTGTCATTTGAATTTACGAATTGGTGCAAGAAGAATTCATTAGTAGTTAATTCAAGAAAACAGTATTGATGCAATTTTACTCTAGAACAACCAGAAAAATTGAAAAATTTGTTGTTAGGGTAGGAAATGAGAACATTGAGTCATCAGATAAAACCAAATTTCTTGGTACCTTGATAGATAGTAATATGGCATGGGAATCAAGTATAGCACAAGTGAGTAAAAAAGTTAATTCGGGTTACTTTGCTATTGGACAGTTAAATTCATTATTTAACAGAAAAAAGCTGCTCAATGTTTATTTTGCCCTGATATATTCCCACATTTCCTATAATATCGCTGTATGAGGTTGCTCCACCAAGCTACATAAAATATTTGTTTTCCAGAAAAGAGTTATGCGCTTAATATTCAAATTAGACTACCGGGAGTCATATAAAACATATTTTATTGGAAATGGAATTATATGTGTACCATGTATATACATCTACAAGTGCATACTATTTTTCAAGAAATACATACATGATCATCACCGAAATTCTGAAATGCATTCGTACCCAACGAGACATGGTGATTTGATAAGACTTCGACAACATTCAACCTCGTTTTTTGAAAACTGCCCGTCTTTTGCTGGTGCAACTTTTTTTAATAATCTACCTCTCATAATTAGAAGTGAAAAAAGCGATATTATCTTCAAAGCCAAACTTAAAAAGTTTCTGATTAGCGGTTGCTTTTACAGTATTGCGGAATATTTGAGTCAATGTGAGGACTAATAATAGATGCTATGTTAAGTTCTATTTGCCAACTAGTTTATCTATACCTATATGTATGTACGTTTATTTGCGTTCATTTATACTTATGTGTATGTATTATCTTTATCGTTGCATTTACACTTATATTTATAATTATATGTATGTATATTTATATTTATGTTTGTATGTATATATTTTATTTTCCATCATTCCTATCGTATCCTATATCATTTTTTGTGATCTTAAAGGATGTAATAAATATAATATAATATAAAAGAAAATCAGTAAGCAGATAGATTTGAGTCCGTAAAGACTGAACCAGTTCATTGATAAGGAATATTCAAGCAACGAAAAGTATCTAATCCGTTTTACAGTTTCCAGTGGAAATCAACAAAAAATTCCGGTGTCAACGATCCTCGGCCCTGTTATTTGGGTAGATTATGTCGATAACTCCGCAACCATACACTGTATAGCAGATGGCTTTGAAAAGATATTACTCACGTTTAGGTCCTAAATGTATTTCTTGTAGAAGATATTACTGTGTAAACGCATGATTTGAGAAATAAGATCAACCACCGCGATGGCTCGTTAAAATTCATTTGAGAAACATCATTTCAAAGTCAATATATCTTTTAATGGGTTTTAACAGGTACCTACTAGATCTAACTGAATTTTTTTCTCATTCTAACAACCCAAATGAAAATAAGGGAATTAGCTTCCATATTGAATTATATGATGTCAATTCCACCACATGAAACTACTATCAAGAGATTGAATTACTTCAATTCAATAATTGAACTTTTTCGTGTTGGAATTTTTAATGGGATTTTTTTAATGAACAATATTTGTTTGCAGACTATGTTCCCGCAATAAAAAAATAATGTCGTTCATTGTTTTTTTGACATTTAGTTATGAACTGATATGCAACAATATCATGCTAACAAGTGAACAATGTGTTCGATATCAGACATCCTGAAAAAAAATATGAAAGCATTTTGAAACTTCAATTACAATTACTATCATCTCAGTCTTCTCAGTCCGCTCAGGATGGGCGAGTTCTTTTTGTAGTGATGGCAATTACATTCGTTAATCTGTCTATCTTGCCAGGAAACTCAAAGACATTAATTCAAAATAATATTTGAAGTTTGATTTGAAAGGGTTATATTTTTAGGAGTGATTAATTTTTTGGGAAAGAAAGTTTTTGGCTTTCTACTACTCCATCTGATACAAAAAAATGGATGAGAGAATCTTCCAAAGAAAGGAAGGATTAATCAATTTGAAAATAAGTAACTCTATACATGGATGTTCGATATACAAACTGAATAGAGAAAAGTATCTTCTGTATAATTCAGTGTTCATATAGAAGTATTTGTTTCGAAAGAATTTTTTCTTTCGTGTAATTCAATGTTTATATGAAAGTAGCTGTTTCAGGAGGACTTTCTTTCAGTTTGTATCTGAAAGTTACTTCTTTGCATGATCTACACATCCATGTATAGAGTTACTTATTTTCAAATTGATTAATCCTTCCTTTCTTTGGAAGATTCTCTCATCCATTTTTTTTGTATCAGATGGAGTAGTAGAAAGCCAAAAACTTTCTTTCCCAATATTTGAAGTATTTATCTGTTCAGTTTTCGTAGATGTAAATGAGAATTGTAGTTGTATTGGAACTGAAAATTAAATATTCCATTGTCCGCAAATCGAATGTATTGGAAAGACACCAGTCCAAAGAGTAAAACTAACGATTGAAAGTACTTGAAAAAAAGTCAGACTCTCATTTTTTTATTATATTTCCTGTGTAATTTTGACACGTTAATTGATTCAGATCGATAATATAATCAATGTTCAATATATTACTGATTGATGATTAGATCATTATGTTTTCATGCAAATATTTCAACCATCTAAGAACGAATAGAATAAATAATTTCTTTCCTAAATTATTTCAGTTTTCAATATGATACATGGCCTCTTTCAATCAATATTGAATTTATCGAGACAGGCATGAACGGAACTTGAGGAAAACAAAGCAGACACGTTATTAACACTGACTGACTGTTAACATCAATAAAGAAACGAACGTGGATGGAAGATCGTGATCAGCCTTTCATGATAGAATTCTGCTTAAGGATTCAGGACAGCGCCTTAGCATCTATGCCGTGATATAAGTTTTCTGTAGCTTTTCAGTCATCAAAATGGTGGGGGTGAAGACAATATATGCTGAAGTATATTGATATTAGACGATATAAATCATGTAATTTTTCTGTAACTTTCTCAGCAAATTTCATAACAAATGAGTTTATTGAAATACTGTTTCACAGATGAGAATCATCATTTCCATTACTTAGTATGTTATACTTTGAAGGGAGCGGTATTTTTTTGATATAATCCCAACAAAATACGTGCGACAGAGTTCGATTTTTCAACATATGTACAGAGTTGAGTCAATTTCATGTCTCGCGTCGTGAGTTTTTGACAAAATAAATGCGAATCGATGAGAATGTCAGGGTTTGTGTACATCTTGGTCAAGCCCAAACAAAACATTTTTATTATTGCTATAAGGAACCGTACTCACTAACATTCAAATATTTCACAAAATGAGTTGTCATCCTTGGAGACTGGCTGTAAATCAAATTACCTAGAAGAACAATTCATTCAAGCCAGTCTTAAATTGACTACACTGTAGGGTAATGGACTGGCACCTATCGGAAAACAACTACTGGATCATACCAGGAAGGGCGTTGGATTATATCCGACAGGTGGCAGTGCAGGATTCTTCACTGAAGTTATTTCTGCTTTCGGCGATAAAACTGCTGGAATCAATTTTCAATCATTGGAACACACTTGTAGACCGGTTTCGTACTGTTTGGTCACTCGTCAGTGCAAGGTAGTGTCTATCTTCAACATAAAGTCGATGATTTCCGATAATTGAAAATCGAATTCCTTCAAAGTATCATTTCTCAAACTGGGCTAACATGTCTGTCATCACCTCATCTGCCTGTGAACGAGGTAACCAACCGCATATCCGAAATTTGCCCAATTCCTCGTATAAGAGAGAAAACTTCACAAACTGAGTGGGCATACTTGGAGATTAGCTGTAAATATAATTATCTGAAAAAACAATTCGTTAAGGCCAGTCTTACATAGCCAGGAAAGTAGTTTTTTATAGGTGTTAGTTCATCAACGTACAGTAAAGGTAATTTTAGACTGACCTGAATGAATTGTTCTTTCAAATAATTTGATTCAAATATTTTATGAAGGTGATGCTTAGTGAACCAGCATGATACATTTTTCCTAGATGCCACAGGTGAAACGACTACAAAAATAATGTTAAAAAACTTTTAAAACAAGCTTCTATTTAAGTGTCCTAAAAAGATCAAAATAAAATTTTAAATAATTTCGATCAGTCTTATATTTTTTTACAATACAAATAAATATGAGTTCGTTCAACCTACTACACCATTTATTATCTTTTAGAGTCAGGAAGTAGGTATTTAAAGGTGAACGCTTGATTTAATTTTTTTTCCTAGAAATACATTTTTTTTATTGAAGTCAACTCTGGATGTGGCATGTATTTCATGGTGTGCCTACAAACTGCCCATCATAAAGGAATGCGTGTACAAAATTTCGTGTCCCTGCTATTTACCGCTGAGGAGATCTCTCGTACAGAGCCGATCCTGGCAGCAGCATCAGGTCACGTTCATGATTAACATGCATTGTCATCGGTTCTGGACCAGCATGCAAAATTTCAGGTCAATCAAATAACGGGAAGTGGGTCAAATTAAACTTGCAAGATTTGTTAACATACATAAAAGTCGAGTTAAATAAAAGCTTTTATAAAAGAGTTATGTTTTAGTAGGTACTACGAAAAGTTATCCAGTGCCTTACAAACTAACCAGGACTTTGAAAAAATCTGAGAATATTTTTAGAAATGGGGAATATTTTCATGGAAACTAATGGATAATAATCCGAATGGTTATTCAAGTTATTGTATCCCTATAACTGCTCACCCTGCTGCGTATATTGGCGAACGAGAAACGTACATATGATGACAAATATTTAAAAATTCAGATAAGAAAAAACAACTTTTTTGTAATAAGCAGTTTCGTTTCCGCTGAAAAACGACCCCATTCAACTCTTCACGAGCTGAATAGGGCTTTGGAAGTCTCCAAGTATCATAATTCATTCAAGGCGACGTTTTTCTGCAAGTGGTATAACCGACGATCATCTACGACTTCAAAGTGCTACAACTGCAGCTGAAGATCAATTAGTAGATGCATACAGCCGAATTCCGGCCTCCCCCCACCACTATGACATATTAATTGCTTTTTTTATTGTTGTTCAGTAACATCAATGCGATGTGACCTTGAAGGGTTTGATGCATGGATCGTTTAAAATTTTTTTCATATGAGATTTTGTGTGTATGTGTGTGTGTGTGACGTAATGATGTAATTACATTTGATTGGTGTGTGTGTGTGTGTGTGTGTGAGAATGCACGGTACAGGGTTTCATCATGTGCTGGTCTATGTACAAACATACGTCTGCATATTTCGAAGTTCCTCCAAGTAATGAATGTTCCATCGATGCGAGCCCACCAAGTTAGTCGTGTTGTGACGTCACAGCAATAACTGTTCAACGGCTAGAGAGCGACATGTTCACTCCACGACATGTGGCAGAGTAATGGGTATTCATCGGTCTGCCCTCACCTCTCCCGAAGCGATGAAGGTTGTGACGTAACGCATCGCTCTAGCCCCGCTATCGATGTTGACACCACGGCAGCCGAGGACCGTCTGCCTAACGTCTACCCTCTCCGAGAGCGCAACGACCACTGCTGGCTCGTACCGGTAACTGTTATCGCATCAAGTTGGGAGATGGGCTTGGCTGTGACGTCAGGCATCTCTAGTGGATGGCAACTAGCAATGTGAACCTTTCACGGTTTCATGGTGGGGGTGACTCACACTGTTTAATATAAAAGAAATGCCTGGCACACTATGAAATCAGTAGACGAATATATCTGCAGCAGTTAGCAATTGGTAGAGTGTTATTCAGTTCGTAATAGAAGGAAGACGGTGAGTGTATTTGTCTGTTGGAAATTGTTTATATTTCCATATATATTTTCCTCATGTCCGTTTCAGAAGTAGACTTGAATAAAATTAATAATTTGATTGTACAGGAGGTTCAAATACTAGAGCAAAAAACCTTATCATCATTGCCAATTGATGAAGTGTACATAATTAAAAATATGTCAACTTATTCTACACGATTTGGTAAATCAATTTTATTAACTTTGCAAGATGTGAGCAATGATAAATTATTTAAAACATGGCTACCAAAACGTATTTCGTTGCAATTCAGTGATGACGATATATCTTGTATCAACTCATCAGGTGGTAAATATACGATGATGTATTTAGGACAGAGCCAACAAAGTTTTGCTGGCATGAAAACGCGATCTCTAGTCAAATTCAATATGATTGAATAATAATAGTAATATTTTATAGTGAATTTCTTTAGGTCATAGCTTACAAAGTTTTTTGGTGTGAAAACGATAACTCTAGTCAAATTCAATATGATTGAATAATAATAGTAATTATAATGAATTTCTTATTGTTTTATTAATATTCATATATTAGATGATAATTATATGGAAATATAAACATTACTAACTTAGTTGAATACACTCACTTTGTAACTACAAGTAAAATGGGAATGTGAGTATTATATCACTGAAAAATTGGAGGTTGCTTATTGTTTTTTTTTATTCGATTTCAGTTCCACCATTTAAAGATGTGGATGCAGTACGCAAGTCAAGATTGGGTCGATATTGTAGATCTCAAATCATCGGTTCAACATTTGTCGTCTAAATTGAAGGTGTTGGGTGATGGAGCCGAACATGCAAGCAATTATGATATGAGTGTATGCTATGATGAAAAACAAATCGAATTATGCCTTCGTGATGCTGAGAACTATTGGAGTGGTGCAGAAGTTTGCAACAAATTTTTGGATAATGAATTGGAATTGTGGCAACTTTGTGAGGTTATGATTGAACTGAACCTAAGAAGATTCCTGTATAGCCTCCAACCATACTTGCCAGAATGGATTATTCATCACTTTGAATTGAATGATGAAAATCGAGAGGAAATTGAAGATGGTCGCGAAAATGATGATTATGAGGAAGAAGTTATTTTAGATAGTCTGTATGTTCCTGTAAATCATAAATAATGTCAAATAAAAAACTTTGTATTATTTTCATGTTTTATTTATTTAAATCTGATGAAATACAATAGAAAATGATTACAAAACAATAAATATGATATAAAATACAATACATGATATAAGTCAGTTACAAATAAAAAAAAAGATCATAAAACAGTACATGATAGAGTGAAAAAAAAGTGTCAATATCTGCTATGAACTGAACCATCCAATGCATTGTATGTTAAAACTGTATCATGCAAAATTAATGCATATACTTTAGTGTTGTCTGGAAACTTGGTCTTCCTCGTCTCAAACTCAATCTTTATATCAATAGTTGATGATTTTGTTGCATTCGGTTGATGGGAACAATCGATGACGAATAGTGGATTCTCTCTAAATTGTCCAATGTCCATCAGAGGTTCACTCATATCTTTATCATAATAACTTCGCTGGAAACTCTCAAAAGCATAATAAGCAGGAGCATCAAGTTTTTTATCGAAATTCAAATTCCAACGCTCATATGGATAAACTTCAGAATTCAAGTATACTCGAATACTATTGATATCAGCAGTTGTGAATTTTGTAATATCCTGTGTTCTATCTTCAGATGTGGTAGTACTTTGGAATGCGATGATGACAAAACGAGGAGTTTCCAATGCGTTAGTTGTTTTGATGGCCCATATGTCTGAAGAAGTCCCACGTAATGATGGTAGTTCATAGAGGTCCCACATACGATACGCCAACTTGATTTTGGCATTCAGACCGCTTTTGTTTATTCTACTCAAAAGTTTGAGCTTGTGTTTATCATCTGGTACAATATGCCTTATTTTCCATTCGATTTTATTTATTTCCAAATCAGCATCAACCTCACCTATATATGAGTTTTTGAATGATCGAGCGATAATCAAAATCAATTCCTGTTTGGCATTCAAGATACTTTTGTTGTAATCTTCAGCAAAACCCATCAAATATTTCAGTGGTAGTTTTCCACTAAAAACATGACTGTTTGTATCCAAGATATCTTGCTTCAATTGTGAAAGTCCCCAACCAGATGTCAATAATGTGTTAGCATGAGATTGTCCAAATGATATCATGGTTTTCATTGTAGATGTTATCCCAGGTTTTCTAACAACAGCCACTTGTTCACCACCCATTTCATAACGAATTTCGTCAAAGAGAAATGCAATTGCATTATTCGAGAGATAGCATGTTTTCGCTACATCTTTGGGGGTGAATTTACCTTCTATGTAAATGAAGCTCTCGGCAATATCTAGTATAACATCTTGATTATTGATTGCAATTCTGATTTCATCCGAATTCCTGAATAGCGGTGATCCATAGGGCTTATATGTGTGCTCATGTAAACTTATGAGAGAATGATCGAGCACTGGTTCATTGAATATATTCAACTTTTCATTGTTTGTTTCGAGCACCATTGTTATTTTCTCACTTTCAATCCAATCGATTTCAAAAATTTAAGATCACTCACAGACAGAGCGTTATGTGCTAACTGTTTAGCATACACTTGTGGAATGAGCTTCTTTTTATGCACACCTTTCTTTTTGATAGTGCAACTCGTTTGGGATTGTTCAATGCGATTTTGTCTATTATAAATGAAACCCATAACAACAGTTATTCGATTTTCTTCAATTCCAAAATAATGAAAATCTCTTCTTCACTTCCAAAATCGATAAGGTTATTTTTTTCATCCAAAATACGCACTGTAATGTTGTGAATCAATTGACGACCTTCTGGACTGACAGGCATATATATAATACTGTGTGGTTCTTTAGTAAGATTGTAGCCAGGTTCAACATCAATATCGAATGAGAAAAGAATGTGGGATTCTTCACCATTTATATATGAACCAGATATTATATTGCAATCTAAGCGGATAAGTCTCACAGTTGTAATGTTTATTGGTAATGATGATTCATGTATCTGATTTGGTGGAAATATTTCATGAGCGAACCCCATCATTTCTGCTATTGAATTTGGATGTGTCAGATCAATTTCATATTTGGATCGCATTTCACATTTGAATGTATTATTATTGGCGTGTAGATAGAAAATATCATCTGCAACGACATCATTTGGTTTTTTATCATGAAACAATCTGAACATGATATGTTTCTGTATGACGGCATTGATCTCTTCTATTTCATAAGCACCACATGGAATTTCAATTGTCAACTTTTGGGGTATCGATGAGTTGTCATTACTGATTCTAAAACTAACTAAGTTATTAGCTTCAGTTATATTATTGATTGTATTGCATCCATAGAATCCCAAAAGTCCTAATCCATAACGACTGTTCCTATCCAATTCAATTGGTGGAAAAAAATCCGCACTCAAGACACTTGTCCCGACAGCTTGTAGCTCGAACTTTCGTGACATGACTGATGAATATTTTGAAACACATTTCAATTTATTATTGTACACAGCAACAGCACATTTGAGACAATTTACACTTTTTGGAAGGTGTTGTATTGTAATAAGTATCATTTTTATTGATACCAATATTCACATCCTCTATATTACAAATACAACACATAGATTTCCGAGGTATAGGACCGTCATTAACATCCGATTCTGAATTTTGATCGTGGTGGTGGTGCTCATAACAATATCTATGTTTCATTATATCGATGTCATCTTGCAGATGCTTAGGCAACTTTTCCCAAACATATGCAATCTCATGTGCAACACATGCAAGTATCACTTCCTTAGGCATATTTGCAAGCATCACTTTATCCATTTTTTTCAAGGTACCATATTTTGAAAACATTCTAAGTGAAAACCCCATTCCCTTGATAGCCTCCCGATCCAGTTTTGGTGTTGAATCCATTTTTATTTGGAAAATTATTTAGAGAGAAACTGCAAGCACAAGTGACCACAGAGAACTGTATTAAATTTCTGTTGTCGATCATAGTTATATTTGATTTTTACATTCGAACATTTTCGAAAGAATCGAGTCAATTCCAATGGTGGGGGTAGATCTCCAAAACTATCGAAATATGTGACTTCTTTTCCACATTTTTTATATGCCACCCAATGTGTTCCTGGTCCATTTATTCCATCTGAATTAACAATAGCTGTCTCATTTTGTTTTGGACCTGAAGATGGTAATCTGTCACGCATAAAAACACCACGAAAATGTGGAATTTTCATTTTTTGTGCATAATAACTGAGATAGAAATCAGTAAGAGGCCTCTGAGGTAGGGGTTCAATTAGTTTTTTGTTTTGTTTGTGGCTTTGTATGGTTTTAAATATAGTCCTAAACCTTTACGGTATGGTTTGAGATATAT
>NW_019292164.1:44012-54026 GCF_000500325.1 Leptinotarsa decemlineata | reverse complement strand
ATTTCACAAACTACACCTAAACGATTTGATCTCCACAAACTTTATTGAAAAAATATATCACAACATGTTTCGCTAAACATTAGCTTTTTCAAGTGATTAATCACTTGAAAAAACTAATGTTTAGCTTTAGTTTTTTCAAGTGATTATTCACTTGAAAAAGCTAATGTTTAGCGAAATATGTTGTGATATATTTTTTCAAAAAAGTTTGTGGAGCTCAAATCGTGAGGTGTAGTTTTTGAAATTACTATGGATCTTCATCAAGTAACGGCCGAATCAATCAGAAAAAAAATATAGTGGGCATCTGATAAGAACCTTGTTGACCAGATGGAGCGATGACAAATTTGTTGTTTGTCTTTCTCTTCAGCTTGGTTAGAGGAACGATACTCTGAAAGGAATTCGATTTTTAATTATGAAATATCTTTAAATTTAGATTGCTGATAGATACTACTTTGACCTGACGAGAGGTCAAAAAGCCCGAAACCGGTCTGCAAGTGTGCCAGTTCTTATAAATGAAAATCGATTGCAGTTGTATCGCCAACAGCTACGGAGGAAATACTTCTGTGAAGATTACTGCATTATCACCATCGATATACTCCAACGTCCTTCGTGGTATTAGCCAGGGGAATAGAAAACCGTCAACCTACCGTGTAGGTGAGTCGAGACTGGCCTAAACAAATTGTTATTTTAGTTAATTCGATTTACAGCCAGTCTTCAAGTAAGCCCATTGAATATAAGTGATTTTCTAGCCATTACACTTGTGAACAAAACTCTCAACAAGTACTATGCGAATACTTCTCACATAGCGTTATTTCAATTAGTCAACGTGCCATCCTGTTTTGGCAACTTTCCAGGGGTTGTAAAAATATCATAAAACGCGCATTACGAGAATCCCAATTCGTGCCAAGTAGTCTCTTAGCTTTTATCTCTTTGTTGAATATTCGTTTCCTTGGTTTTGATGATTGAAGTTGAAGACATAGCCCTGATTCCGACATTCTGACTGAAGTGAAGATGAAAACGTACAATCATAGTGGGATAGTGAGAGAAAATATCATCATTGGAGTTGATTCTTCTAAATAGTTTAAAATTGTAATAGCTTGCCAAAAAAAGTGAAACAATTGCCTAACTAATTTATTTTATATTTTCGTTTATTCCTGTATGAACATGACTCTCTTGGGATTGATGATTATTTTGTTTTTAATGTTCGAATAGCGCATGTACAAAGTCACAAGAATAATAAAGATATTGTAACGAATCTGAAGCCGGCCCTGACCGATATCTCAGCCAGCAAACGCATGACATCACCGCGAAAAAAGCAGTTTGACTCACCGGGAAAATATTAGGCGAGTACATAAACCACTAGATAAATCTAGAACGATCGTTACCGATATATAAGCCCTGCTTTCCGTCCAGAGATGGCAATATGAATTTAGAAAATGAGTCGAGCGGAAAATGAAGAATTCAAACAGTGAAAATGAATTAAGTGCTGAGTGTTGTAAATAAATTAGTTTGCGATATTGAAATATTGTTAGAAATAAATTTGTTTACGACAGTAAATTCTTCAATTCGTTACAATATAATCAGGAGTTATATTCCGAATGCTTCAAATTGTATAGGTTGAAATGTGTACAAATCCATAATTTCGGAAATTTTGCTGAGCAGATAATTTGATGTATCATCTTGAACTAGTATCCACCAAACTATTTGCTTGAGGGCATACTTTTTTAATGATTTCACTACATTTCTGTATTACTTCATGAATAATCTGTGTGTAATGTTTTTATTTCAACCAATTTCATGTGATGCAACACTTTCATCTACTTTTATTAGTTTTATTTTTATAACTGTATATTTTCACATTTTTGAATACTTGGTATAATATGAAATGAACAATGAAATAATTTAAAAAAAATTCTGTTATCCTGTTGTGAATTTTCAATTATAATTTGTGATGAAAAAATTATTGCTCGATGGATGGAAAAATGAAAAATCTGTTTAAAATCTGTTTTTCCGTTAATCAGCTGTCGCCCCAATACGAACAACAAGTCTCAGAAGTTGAGAAACTTGTGCGAGCTAACGACTAACGAGGTCTTACCTTTTAACGTATGATTCCCGACACGGATATAAACAACAGATATAAACAATACATAATTTGTTTTGAGGAATTGTCAGTTTGTGTACTTATATATTAGACTTGTCTATTTGTTATAAATGTAGGTTGCGAAACCGTTAATAATATAACATTCGTAAAAAAATTTCAACATAATGTTTCGAATATTTGAGTAGAAGAGTTCANACATTTTTTTAAAAATTCCTTCGATATAAAAATAAAAGTTGTTCACAATGTACATGAACTGACACAGAAGTGATACAAATAAATCGGTGGACTTTCATACGTTTGCATACATAACCTAAAATAATATTCCATTTCATAAACCTCTCAATAGAGTGTTCTAGATGTCGCGTCCTTAAAGCTGCGAGCACGAAAATCGCGACGGCCAAGCGAACTGAACTGAACTGAACCAGTGGACTTGAATTCATCCACCACATTACTAATAGACCTTCCGGTAGAACAATTATACATAAAATGGGCGAAGAGTTCGGTACGTTGCCCAAACAGAACACCCATTCTGATCATTATTCGTATATGTTGTTGAATGCTTTATCTGTTCATGGTGATTTAACAAAACAGACTGAATAAATGACAACTAATTTGACAGATGTAGCTTCAACAAGATGGCCGTTATCAATTGTCAAAGTTCGGATGTCTCTTTTGGAAGACCTTATACAAGGTTCTCACGATCGATCCAGGGACTTCACTTCAAATAAATCATTCCAGTTAATATACGAAACCCTAAAGATAAATTCAGTGATACATGACACCTTTTAAACATTGATAGCTTACGGACTTACAGTAGCGAGCGGTTCTCCTGAATATATTAACTTTATCGAATTTCCATTGAAAGCTCTCGAGTTAATGTGTCATTTACGA
Source organism: Leptinotarsa decemlineata (assembly GCF_000500325.1). Classification (NCBI taxonomy): domain Eukaryota; kingdom Metazoa; phylum Arthropoda; class Insecta; order Coleoptera; family Chrysomelidae; genus Leptinotarsa; species Leptinotarsa decemlineata. The sequence goes on along the minus strand of NW_019292164.1, from coordinate 51,037 downwards.
TGAAACTAGACCACGGCAGTTGTATTTCTTATTGAAATTTCAATAACGCTAGATACGATACCGGGCTTTGTTGCAGACTTTGATGGTGATATTATAGAAACTCTGTTGTTGGTTTACTTGATTTTCAATCGAAATATATTATTTGTGGTAATAATGCTGAGAGCGGTTGTTTCATTGAGGGGCATTATTTGACATCTTTTATTCAGTGGTGGTGTTGATCACTTGAAGGGATATATAGTTTAGAACCATGAAAGTACAAGAAAATACCGTGTTTTGGTTGATGATGAAAAGATAAGATGAAAGTGACAATTATAGTCCCCAGAATTTTCCTTTTATGCGTCTTCTCTAATATAAATTGCTCTGGATGGAATCAAGCGGGTTAAGTGGAACACTCTCTGTGAAAGTATCTGTGGAAAAGACAGTTATTAAGGTTGCCTGTAATGTTTAGGTATTGGATAATCGAGTAATGCATTTTCTGGGAAGGGTACAAATAGTGTTCCAAGTTTCTGAAAAGTTCACTTTGCCTTCCAAGTCAAGACAATTTTACACCCAGTGAATTAATTGACAGAGCTGGTGGAATTATGTGCCCTGATATAGTGAAGTCCGGTTTTGTCACATTATTCTCCTCAGAGAAAACATGCCTAGTCCTCGAGGCAATACATATTCTACTTGGTTTCTGTCACACCAAGCGTTATCATTTCAGAAATTTCAATAAGATTGCATTGTTTTCATCGCATTGTAATTTCCTATTCTGGTATCCAAACCGATATCAGGTTATTATATGGAATTCACATGAGATGAAAAGTTGTTCAATCAGTGGTAAATACGTATACCAGTTTGTATGAAAGTGGTTGACAATGTTTCATGATGAATTTCACTAGTTTGGACTTCGTAGAAAGCCTTTACACCAGGAAGGAAGCATCTTCAAAAAGATCTTCAACGAAATGGTTTTTCCAAAGTGATGTTGGAACAAGTTCTGGCAAGAAGACAGTAAGTATCTCGCAAGGAAGATGAGCCGTCACAACCAGTAGTTCATGATCCCAGAGCGATCAGACATAACTCATTTTCATATAGATGAAACCGTAGGTTCTCAGTAGCCCCTCATGTTATTTGAAACCTGTGTGCTTGTTCAGCTAGACTTGTGACACCTGGGCAGGTACCAGGTAAGAAAGATAACTAAAATCAAGAGTTACTTACCTTACATTTATATGGCTGATTTTTATATATGTTTCGTAGAATATTATTCTTATATAGTTTCATGAGTGTCGGGCATTTTCCATGGACCAAAACTTGTCAGACGCTTTGAGGCTCAATCTGTTTAAAATCTGTTTTTCCGTTAATCAGCTGTCGCCCCCATACGAACGACAACTCTCAAAAGTTGAGAACTTGTGCGAGCTAAGGACTAACGAGGTCTTACCTTTTAACGTGTGATTNTCTTCCATTTCCTTGGTTAATTTATTCTTCTCACTACTTGGTAACTCTCCCGACTCGTTAACGTTGGTGACAGTAACACAATATGAACCTTTCTCAAACTAATCAACATTTCAAAGGAACGTATGGATGACCTCAAACTTTATGCCTCTTTAGAAAAAGATCTCTATCAGTTCTGAAGCGAGTAAAAATACACGCCTGTAATTGATATGAACTTCGGAATTACCTGAAGTCCAAAGTTCATTTCAAACTAGGACGGTGCAGAGAACACGAAGAAGTTGTGCAGGTCAAAGATGGATGGATGCATTAGAGACATATACTCTCCTGGGGTGGAACAACGTAACTTTCAAGAGGTGAACTATTAGTACAAATCCAAAACAAGCGCCACCCCCAAATATTAGAACTGCAACCTCCTCCTCGACGTTAGAGGTTCCAGTTGGAGGGAGAGTAATCGGTTGTTTAGCGTGAGTGGTTCGTTTCATTCATCAACAATCGCGATATTCAGAGCGAATTTTCCAACTGATGCTAGGAATTGCGCGTTGACATGTAAAATCTTTGACATATCTGGTCATCGGAACTGTCAAGAGAAAACAAAGCTGCATACAAATATTCTTGATAATTATTGTCAATATCATTTTTCTTTTTTGAAGTCCTTTAGAGGTCTCTGGAGAAGCGATATCAAGTCAAAGTTGAGAATGATGCACTTCGATGAAATTTCACATCCCAAATCATTTGTTCTGCTATTATACGTCCCGGGAAAACTGTTGAGCCTTCAACTCTTGAGATCAGCATGTCCACCTGCATATTACTGTATTGTATTTTGGAATCAATGTATAGATCGGATCCACTCCTCTGCATGATCCGTGACCATGAAGAAGGTGGACGATACCCTAATGTTGCCTTATCATCAAAGGAAAACTGAGGTAATTGTGGAGAAGTTGAAGGGCCTAATTCAAGCAAATACAAGCTGATAAGTATGTAGTGGTTCTCCTCAATTACAAAGTGAGACATTATTTATCATGGAGTTTTTAGCGAATATCATCTGAAAAGAGGAAAAAAGTAAATGTCGAAACTTGATCTTCTAATTTTATGGAATTTCCCTAGACCAGGGGTTTCCAATCTTTTGTAGCCTGCAACGTAGTTACATGTTTAATATTTTTTCACGGCGCCCTGTCCTAGCTAACTATTCGAAGAATACAGTCGAAAGAAATAGGTACTTACAATAATATTAGTTAGGTTAGGTTGATTGAAATTAAATTAAAACACCACTATGAAATTGACTTTTTTATTATGAAAGAATTTAAACTGAAAACAACAATTGAAGAAACGACTGAAGAAAGAACAAAAATTAAATATGATATTTACTCAGTCAATTCAATGTGAAGAATGAGCTTGGTGCTCTTCGCACAGTTTTTCAAAGCGGGGAATAAGACTTGACACCGCTACTCTCATTTGTTGCTCCACATTGATCCTTGAGCGATATTTGTTCTTTATCACAGCTACAGCTGAAAACCCAGCTTCACATAGATATGATGTTGTGAACGGAATGAAAATTTGTAATGCTTTGGAAGTTCAATTTGGATATTCATTTTGAATCGATAACCAAAACTCGACCAAATCGACACTCGCGAATCTAGTTTTGAGGCGTTTAATGAGACTCTCTTCATCTTGTGATGTAAATCCTTGTGGACTTTGTGCATGGAAAAGATCTTGGATCCACGCAAATTTTTCAACATCATCATCTGCAAAGTACTTTGAAAACCATTCGGTGAGCTTCGCTAGGTGTTCCGTGAAAAGGGCGATCAGGCCTTGTGAGACAAACAGTTCATTTGATGCCGCATATTTATACAATTGCGAGAAGTAATCTTGACCGCCACCTTCATTCAACTTTTTTATCCACAACTGCGGTTTCTTTCTCAACGCCACAATCCTCCCCGGAAGTTTCAAAATGTGCGTGTTGTTACCTTGCAAAGACAAATTCGAATTGTTCAATTTCCCAAATACATCGCATAAATATGCTAGTTTTAGCATAAAATCAGGTTCAGTAAAATATTTGGCATTTTCTTGACGTTCTTGCTGTAAAAAAGCCATCGTGAATTACAGTAATACAGCAGGGCTGTATGTTCAGCTCCCAGACTAGTTTTTATGTAGTTTACCACACATTCCAGTACATGCTTCAGTTCAGAGCTCATTGATTTTGAAGCCAGAGCTTCCCTATGAATGATGCAATGGGTCTACATCGCATTCGGCGCTTTTTCACGAATAAGCACTTGAATTCCCCCATACTTGCCAGACATGGATCGAGCACCATCAGTACATACATCGATATACTTTCTCCAATTCAAACCAGTTTCTGTAATGAACTTGTCTAAAATTTCAAACAAGTCTTGGGCTTTCGCACTACCGGTAATGTTTTTGCAGAATAAAAGATCTTCTACAATAGTATTGTCAGCCAGAAAGCGTACGTAGCAAATAAGATGTGCATTATCGTTACTGTCAGTAGCCTCGTCAAATTGCAAACCAAAATCCTTACTTTTAATTTTTTCTATTAATTGGTAATTGAGATCCTCAGCTATGTCATGGATTCTTCGACTGATAGTATTGTTAGATAAGAGTATCTTGGAAATTGATTTTTCAGCTGACTCTCCCACCATAATATTCACCATGTCGAGAGCAGCCGGTAGAATACGCTCTTCTGCAATAGTATGAGGCTTTTAGTATTTTGTCACCCTGTATGCCACCTTGAATGATGCTAACAGTGCGTTTTTAGGTACTGAGGCCTGCTGCGTGAATACGTGTTTCGTTTTTTTTTTAAATTTTGTAATTTCCGGTGAAAAAAATCACGCGATTTATCAGTCATAGTTGGATGAATTGTCTCGAGATGTCGCTTTAACTCACTTGGAAGCATACTTTCGGATGATTATATTTTCATACAAAGCGCACACTGCTGTTTTCCTTTATTGTTTTCTTCTATTGAAGTGAAACAAAGTTCAAATAGCTATCATCGTATTTACGATATTTCCGCTTCTTTGCTTCCCCGCCGCCACTAGTAGATGCTTTATCACTATCATTTGAACTACCGGCTTGTTTATCTAATAAAAATCTGTTCATTTTGTGTGAGGTATTTGAAGAAAAATAAAGCGAAACAAAACAACAACAAACAAAACGTCCGTCGCGGGGCACACTATAGGACTATTGGTAAATAAACGGGCATTACGATGCGAGCATGCGAGCGCGGGCGGGTCGAGACGGTGTTGAAGCGGTGTTGAAGCGCGTAGGTACTTTTTGGCAAGTGAACACCCGAAAAGGGTATCCGCAAATTTTGTGGTGTCCAATAATTAGAGGATAAACTTACGGCGCCCTTCTTTACTTTCTACGGCGCACCAGGGCGCCGCGGCGCACACTTAGGGAACCTCTGCCCTAGACCATTGTATGTAATTTTCTCATTATAGAAGCCCTTTAGTTGATATTTCTAGGTGAGGGATTTCTTGAATGATAAGTCAAAGTCACAGTACTTTTCTGTCTGCCACTTGATCGATGGAATTTAAGAATTATTAACGTTTCGTCTTCGCACAAGTAAAAATACACGAACTGTATGTAATCAATACCTCAATGTAATCAATGTAATCAAATCCTCATTCATTCATCGCCAGATAGTAACTTAGATATTTCAAATAACTGGTGTCACAGTAAAGAAGTGAAAACTATAAAATACTCACCCTGCTACTAGGGGTGAGATGGGTTCCAACCTCTTCTGATGTAGCATCACCCTCAGGTTCGTGGTCATCCACCACCCCTGAATCATCCAAAGACGATTCTCTGTTGTTACCCTCCCCGCTGTTGCTGCTGGCTTGCCGGCTCTGAAGACCCAATCTATTAGGATTTGGACCTGAAAAGAAGTGGTTTTGGAAATTACTACTTAGAATTAGGTGCTGACTCTATACCATCTGACAGCAATATAAAATTCTTGGGACTTAACATCAACCAATTTTAAATTCACAAATCATATTAACATGCTGAACAAAAAATGATCATCCGGCTGTTTGGCCCTCAGAGCTACAGCTAAAGTTATGCTGCGGCAGAAAATGTCTATTTTGCTCTCATTGAATCAAACTTGAGGTACGCAATTTAGTTCTGGCGTTATTGTAGTAATGAACTCTTTGAGAGTGTAATTTTTGCTGCAAAATCTAGCAGTGCGGTTTTTGTGCCAAGTAAATAAGTTCAGTTCCTGCAAACTTGTTTTTCTGAAACACAGAATACTGACACTAACCTCAATCTACGTTTTAAAAGTTACATGTCTCATTTACAAGAATAAATCTTTGTATGAAAATAACAATCGCACTGTACGGAATGCAATGAATTTATCATTGCCTTTGAGTCTTCTGTCGATCCCACAGATGGCGTATTCGTAAAGGGAGATCATCACCTGCACTCAATAAAATCAGTGTCTGGTAATAAGTGATATCTATCAAAGTGCTCAACGTCACTTGTTCACAAATATTATTCTTGTCAAAATTTACGTTGATTGTTCAACAATAGTAATATAGCTCCAAGAGATCCAATTCAAAATCCCATGTATTTTCTTATGGCGCTTCATTCTCGCGATTTAACGACCTTCAAATCCCACTTCAAGGTCACACGTGTCTCTTGCCCACTTCAAGGTCACACGTGTCTCTTCGTTGGTAAGTGTTTCAGAAAGAAACGTTAGTGAATGGGGACAACTACGTCATACGTGTCTCTTTGACACTCCTCCACTTTTGCCGTACTCGGGTCCAAGTATAACATCAGAACCTGCTCCAGATCTGAAAACATTATGCGTAGCAGCTTCACGAAAATTAGGAAACCAAACGCGGACTGCGATTCTAAGAACTGCATTACCGGATACACTGTAAGTGCGAAAAATCCTATATCGGTTAAACTAAGAGGCCATTGAAAGTTCGCATTGCCGAGCACAAATAACACACACACCAAATCAGGAGTAGCAGAGCATGTTTGGGCCCATCAACATAACTTCGAGTGGTTCCAAGCTGAGATCATACACAGGGAGGAACACTCATTTAGGAGGAAATTTAAAGAAGCCGCATACATGCTGTCAAACAATGTATTCAGCCAAGGTAGCGTAGAGATACGCATTATATAGAAACCTATAATCATGGGGAAAATGGCCAACTTCCACCAAACGGTCATCTCCCGCTAAACTGGTAAAGCGGAAAGAGGAGATAAGTGAAAGTACTCGAATGACCCATAAATAGTCATTTCTTGTAGAAATTATTCTGGCGTTGAACATGGATGACCCCAGGTTCCGAGAAAGGGACAAACATCCAAGGCCGACAAAACAGAACCAAAGACCGCCCCCGCTAGTCGCCGTAAAGCGACTACGGTAAGTATAACTAATCAGATTCTCTTTCAGCAAGTTTACCGCAGAACAAATCGACCGCGATTCCAGAATCCTCAGACTCGCTGAGGAACGCCCGTCATAACAACAATAGCCGCCGGTTAGTTTTTGGGGGCCCCCATGCAAAAATTCAGTTAGGAATACCGCGACAAAAACACGAAGTCAGATAGGGAAATAAAAGCACCTAAAGGCTGGTTTC
>NW_019292164.1:0-24243 GCF_000500325.1 Leptinotarsa decemlineata | reverse complement strand
ACAACTACCGGTAGTGTATATAACAAAAAGCCCTCAGGCCATCCGTTTATTTCGGAAGAACAACAAGTGCGAATAATTCATGGGTTGGTAGTGAATCCTGAACAGTCTACTTATTCCGTCGCGAATTTTTGTGAGGTGTCTCCTTCTACTGTGTGGAGACTTTTGAAGAGAAATAGGTATCATCCGTGCAAAATTAAAATGGTACACCAATTAACTGAAGATGACCCTGATCGAAGAATAGAAATCTGAGAAATCATGACGGAAACCATTGCAAGCCATCCTTCCAATCCCACAATATTTGTTTCAGTGACGAACGTACATTTTTTTCAAAAGGCAATGTTAACAGACAAAATTGTCTTTATTGGAATAACACCAACCCTTAAGTTTTCCAGAAAACACATACCCAATATCCAGAAAAAATTATCGTTTGGGCAGGAATATTGGGGAACCATATTGTAGGACCTCTATTCATTGACCAAAATTCAACAGGAGAACTGTATTTAAATATGCTGGAAACTACTGTTGACCCTCTCATCACTGAAATCGTCGAAGCGAATCCTAATGAATTCGATATGGATATTGTATTCCAACAAAATGGAGCACCACCACATTACTCCAGACAAGTAAGAAACTATTTGGATACTACTTTTCCCGGTCGTTGGATTGGCCGTCGAGATCCTACAGAATGGCCAGCTCGTTCGCCAGATTTGACAACTTTGGACTTTTTTCATGGTGCTATTCGAAGCAGAAGGTGTACGAAACTGATTATACGACAGAAAATAATAGATATTTGTAGAGATATTGACGTTACCGTGTTCGAAAATGTTCGGCGTGAAATATCGGATAGGCTGTTCATATGTCGGAAAGTTCAAGGCAACCATTTCGAGCATATTCTGAACTGACCTCAAGCTTATTACCTCATATTATGTAGTTAAATGTCAATAAAATGAATACAAGGGGGGACATTGAAAAAATGCACTGTATAAGTACTAAGTTCAAGATAGGCATAGAATGTAAATTTGGAGAAAACAGCATCATATAGAGTATAAAATTATCTATCAATCGGTATACACCACGACACAGTGGAATGAATAGTTATTGAGATACGAAACTACAAAACACATGATATTTAAATGGCCAAAACTTTCGAAACAACCTGATATTTGATCTTGAAACTGTCCCATCTTAATATTTTTTTGCTCAATCAGCGCAGAGAAAATAATTGAAGCTGGCTGCAAACTCGAAAATAAAATGGGTAATAATACTATTACCCAAATTTTTGAAAATGATAACAATTTAATGAATAATGAAACAACATACCAACACAATGTGGACTCGTTTATTCGGATGTTTGCGTAAGACAGTTTTTTACCAATGTTTTCCTAGTGTTTGGGAGCAGAGTTTGTTTTGTTTCGGAAGTATTACTCATAAATTACCACTCCATATTCAATTCCTTTATTATGATCACTGAATTTTCAGAAATTGGCTCTGGACTGATGTTTGCATCATCTTTAACGATTCTGAACGATTATTTCGACAAGAAGCACAGCTTCATAATGGGAATATCTCAGACTTTCATAACAATGTCAGCAATAGTATGTACATTGATATTATCTAATGCCATGGAGCATATGGGATTCAAAAACGTATTATGGTTGCTCGCCGGAATCTCTGTTCTTAATTTTCCTGCTATGGCTGCGTTCATCCCTGTCAAGAAGTGCAATGAACAGAATTCAGCTGAAACATCCGAGAAGCAAGGTGAGAATTCTGAACTATCCGATTTTTGAATACATAATACAGAGTTACCATCACTTCCTGCTTTCATCAAAATGAAAAATAATGAAAAAAAAACGTGGTTTGAATTGAATGTCGAATTTCATTTCTTTTTCGGAGGTAAATTCCAAAAGCTATGTGAAAAAATTAATCCCAAGGAAATCTTTGCATGAAACTTTTCACTATGCTTCATTCTAGACACATGTTAGTTGCACCATAATAGGTATGGATTTCTCTACGGAGTCGAATGAGTCTATTAAAATTTGTGTATCAGTTGATGACTTTGAAAAAATTGATGGATTCTTTAGCAGTGGCGGGATACAAAGAATTCAACCAGCTACTTCTTTGAAAACTTAATGCCTTGACTTGGGTATAGCTAGAACTGAGTCAGTTGCTGTTCAAGTTTTTTTCAGGTAGGTCTATGTGTGTTATAATTGATAGAGTATTCGTCATTGATTTCGAGAGTATTTTTTCATAAGCGTTTGAGAAATTCTGAAGAAATGAACTTCAAACGTTCAAGCCAGTCTCGAATGTACCTACACAGTAGGTTAAATGAACTGACGACTATCAGAAAACAACTAATCTCCTTGCTAATACCACGAAGGGCGTTATATTATATCCGACAGGCGTCAGTGCAGGAATCTTCACAGAAAATATCCTGCATATGCAATTGGCAATACAACTGAAAGAGTCGACCTTCAATTTTGGAACGGGCACACTTGCAGATCGGTTTCGGGTTCATTAGCCACTCATCAGTTCAAGATAGTGACCATCATCGACCTGTAGTACATGATACTCCATATTTGAAAATCGGAATTCTTTCAGAGTATTTCATTCCTTCAATTCATGACTTTCGCATCACGATAATGCAACATTACATGTTCGTGATTTTATGACCAAAGCAAGACCGTAATCATGCATCTGCCATCGTATTTGCCAGATTTTCCACACTGTGACTTTTTTTGCCAAGAGGAGGAGAATCAATCTGAAGCGGATAACAGAGGAAGTGATGAATATTAAAAAAATATATCTTGAGAAAAATAAAAATTCACTTCATTTTTTTAGAGACAGCGTATGCGGATCAGCATTCTGAAGCTTCTATAAAAGTTAATTGATCTTTTTGCGAATGACCGTATGATTTAAACTCCGCATTGGTGTGACTGATTTTTTTGTTAGTTGTGTTCTATCCGAATATACTGAACTACTTCTAATTTGCTGATTTCTCTTCACTAGGTTCTTTTTAATCTTTCGCCACGATAGTTGATGACCTCCACTGATGTAAGAGTCGCCACTTTCACCAAGTATTTAGTAGACATATTTCTTGGAGTTACTGTTAATATTCAGTGGTTTGGTGTTTTGAAGCCAATAGATATAATCTATTCATCTGATTCTTTCTGACGGTATTTTTGCATGAGAAATTGCTACGTAGGTTTTCTTTTCAAGACATAGAAAGATTACAATAGGGTTTCCAAATAAAAACACCACTAACAAACCCGACTAGGTCAGCGGTGTGCACTAAATCGTGGGTGCATTCAGTTTTTCTTGGCCAGATAAAGACCGAAAAACTGCCTTGTTGGTGCGAGAATCCACTATCGTCAAAAAAAAATCTGAATCTTAAGTATATTACTAATAAAGACAATTCATTCGAATTTCAAGCAGATTACATTGAACTGTCTTATATTCAGAGTTGAGTTAGGCAATGAATTCACCTTAGAGAAAGACAACAAAAGAAATAATAACAAACGCTAATATATAAATATAAACACAAGCAAGTTTCTTTATTTTTTTTCTTCAATGAACTCAGCTGAAATTAACTGCTTCTCTGGCGATCCTTATAACGTTGCAAGGGGGTGCAGACTGCTCTCACAATATTCTGGAGATACTGACGCCTCGGATATTCGACGGTGCTCTTAGTCCACTGCTACGATATATCCACAAAAAGAAATCGTTAAAACAAACGATGGTTTCGAATTCATCAGAATCTAGCTTGGAGATACATTTTTTATGGGGATATCTTAACACCCTGAAGAAAATATTCTTCATCACGACAATAGTTACATGAATAGTGTGAAAAGAAAAATCAGAAGTTAACATTTATTAAGAGTTGAGTTGCATGAAAATATTCTACTAACCGCTTGATAATGAAGTTGATAGGAGATGTAGATACTCATTAACTGCCTGGTATAAATCCTGCGTTTGCAGCTATGGTTTTCAATACTACTACAAGATGCTCTAAAGCCCCCAATATCAAAAAGAAACCACATTCAGCCGAAAATTTCAAAATCCCTTTTAGATAATTAACCAACGAAGTGATTCGTTTAGGCAAAACATCAGTTTGGAATCAACTACTACTGAATTGGTTTCCGTTACAAAATGTCACTCCCTCTAGTGAACGAGGTACTAACCAACTGCATATCCGTAATTTTCCCGTTCCAAAATTGAAGGTCAACTCTTTCAGTTGTATTGCCAATTGCATATGCAGGACATTTTCTGTGAAAATTTCTGCACTGACGCCTGTCGGATGTGATCCAACGCCCTTCGTGATATTAGCCAGGGGAGTAGTTGTTTTCTGATAGGCGTCAGTCCATTTAACCTACTGTATAGGTATATTCAAGACTGGGTTGAACATTTGAAGTTCATGTCTTAATAATTGTTCACTGCCTGTCTTCAAGCATAGCATAGTAAGGTTATGAGCTCCTGATGAACTGTTGAATACAGATTCGACCATTTTTGGAATACTGATCACATGTAGTGAACTGTTCGAAAAATATTGTGAATGTTCAAATTTCGCGGGCTGAGTATATTCGATTAGCGTCTTTTTATTTTATGTTGGTACACTTGTTTCGAACATATGTTCACAGTTTCAGCTGTTTATCGTGTTCAGTTTGTTGTGTGAAAAATGGAATTGACTGCTCAGAAACTCGAAATGTTGACGATGGCATACTGCGATTGTACTCGGACTCAAAAAAATGTTTACAAGTGGTACAAGCTTTCCACAGAAGGTCGAGAATATGTGAATGACGACCCTCACCCTGGACGCCCCACCACAAACACAACCGATGAAAATGTTGGAAATGTGAAGAAAATTGTTATGGAGAATCGTCGAATCACCGTTAGAGAAGTCGCTGAGGATGTCTCGTCTTGTCGGTTCTCTCATGTCATGCAAGTTTTGCGTGAATTTTGAGCATTAGGCGTGTGGCAGCGAGGTTGATACCAAAATTGCTGAATATTTACCAAAACAACCATCGCATGAACACCGCTCGAAAATTTTGGACGTCAACAACGATTCAGGTTTTCCAGAAATAGTCATAACTGGTAACAAATCATGGGTATATGGTTATAACACCGAAATCAAAGTCCAATCGTCTCAATGGGAGAGCCCAGGAGAACTGAAACCAAAAGACAACACGCCAATATCATCAAATGTCAAGGCTTTGCTCACTGTTTCTTTTAAATTACCGTGTCTTGGTACATCAGTAGTTCTTACCATATGGTCGTACGGTAAATAAGGAGTATTATCTTGAAGTTATGCGTCGCTTGCGAGAAGCAATACGAAGAAAACGTCCTGAATTGTGGAGAATCAATTCATGACTTTCTCATCACGATAATGCAACATTACATGTTCGTGATTTTATGACCAAAGCAAGACCGTAATCATGTATCTGCCATCGTATTTACCAGATTTTCCACACTGTGACTTTTTTGCCAAGAGGAGGAGAATCAATCTGAAGCGGATAACAGAGGAAGTGATGAATATTAAAAAATATATCTTGAGAAAAATAAAAATTCACTTCACAGCGAATGCGGATCAGCATTCTGAAGCTTCTATAAAAGTTAATTGATCTTTTTGCGTATGACCGAATGATTCAAACTCCGCATTGGTGTGACTGATTTTTTTGTTAGTTGTGTTCGATCCGAATATACTGAACTACTTCTAATTTGCTGATTTCTCTTCACTAGGTTGTTTTTAATCTTTCGCCACGATAGTTGATGACCTCCACTGATGTAAGAGTCGCCACTTTCATCAAGTATTCAGTAGACATATTTCTTGGAGTTAATATTGTTAATATTCAATGGTTTGGTGTTTTCAAGCTAATAGATATAATCTATTTATCTCATTCTTTCTGACGGTATTTTTGCATGAGAAATTGCTACGTAGGTTTTCTTTTAAAGACATAGAAAGATTACAATAGGGTTGCCAAATAAAAACACCACTAACAAACCCGACTAGGTCAGCGGTGTGCACTAAATCGTGGGTGCATTCAGTTTTTCTTGGCCAGATAAAGACCGAAAAACTGCCTTGTTGGTGCGAGAATCCACTATCGTCAAAAAAAAATCTGAATCTTTGTCACAAAATCAAATATTTGAAGGCTCCTCGTATATAACGTGTGTTGTACTGTATTTTGTTGGTACATGTTTAGTTTCAGGGAATGCACGAACTTTTATCGAGAATAACTTTTTGTCGAAAAACCCTTAATAAAAAGTTTTCCATATGGTGCGTACTTTGGGGATGACATTGTATCCAGATGAAAAGCTTCTGAACTTTCAACATTCAAAATAATCAAAAACACTTGTGAATTTCAGTAACGCAGACTACATCAGTACCAGAATATAACGCAAAATCACAATCTGAGCCGTTACTACAGATCGAAGGCAAAGTAGAAAACAAACAAGAAATTGTAAAGCAACGAGAGGAGAACAAGATTTCCTTATCCACTATGAAAACTTGGCTACTGTAAGTACTGTTTTTTAGCATTTGTACCTTCCATCGACCCAATCATCATAGTAATTTTGATTACTAATGAACTTGAAAGAAAAAAGAGCGGTAGGAGTTCAGGACTTCCACATATCCCACTTTTTCACGTTTTGTGTAACAGTTTTCAAACGCAGAGTATGGAATAGTACGCAAAGTATGGAATAAATTCGATATTTCCAAAACCAAAGGTCGTTTTACAAAAAACTGAAACTTCGTCATACAGGATGATCCATATTAATGTGATGAAGTCATCTGTAACTTTTTTGAATACAACACCCTGTGTTTGGTGTCAGTTTTAGATAATCCGTAACGAGCTGATTCCGAAAAGTTTTGATACTTGAGGTCTAACGGACAGAATTTTAAAGATGTGCGCTCAGAAAATAAATTTTATTGATATCTAATGAAAGTAGAAATTAATTAATTATTTGATATTTTTTTCTAGTGATTATTTCAAAAATGGGAAAGTAATCCAATAATAAATACATGACATTATTTCAAATGTTCGAACTGTAGTCCTTGCTGTAGTTGACAGTAACTGTGCTAACAAGTATTTCTTATCAATTTAAAAAAACTAGGCTGCTAATTTTTTTGTTATTGTGAAATGTCATTATTTGGATTGAGGTTTGCTAACTGTTAACTAGGACAGTAGTTGTTGTATTGATTCCTGAATTTTCTGTAGTATTGCTTCAAATTAATTTGAAGTAGTAATGAATTTAAATATAAAGTTAAGAATTGAAATACTTATGATGATTGGCTATGAAGACAGATCGCGCACTCAGATGGAAGTGTGTAACTTATTTGATGAAAAATATTCAGAAAGACGCATAACGCAGTCAGCAGTAAGTTAGATTGAAAAAAAAATTCGAGAAACTGGTACAGTTGAAAATGCACGCAAATCACGTCGTCCTTCTGTAAATGATGATACAAAACTAGATGTTCTACTTGCTTTTGAAGAAGATGTGCACACTTCTGTTCGTAAGGTTAGTTGTGATTTCGATGTCAGTAAAACAACTGTACACAAAGTACCTATTGAATTTGGAAAAATGTCATCCCTTTGAAATCGAACTTCTACAGGAATTAAACGAGAATGATCCAGATAGAAGAATAGAATTTTGTGAAGTCATGATGGATAATTGTCACCGAGACCGTCTCCTCGTAAAAAATATATTTTTTTCTGAGGAAGCCACTTTTACATTAAATGGTGGGGTCAACCGTCAGAATTGTAAGTACTGGTTCGAAGAAAACCCCCCCTGAATGCGTGAGCATCATACACAATACTTTCAAAAGGTAAATGTATAGGCCGGCATTGTAAGAAACAGGATCATCGGGCATATCTTGTACCTACTTTGATTAATTCATTCCCCAGTAGAATTAATCCTGGAAGTTTTGATGAAAGTTTATGGTTTCGATAGGATGGTGCGCCTCCACATTATGCTGCAGATGTTCGAAGGAATCTCGACCAAATTTTTACGAACCGATGGATTGGTAGACGTGGACATATTGAATGGCCAGCGAGGTCGCCAGACTTAAATCCGTTGGATTACTTTATGTGAGGCCATCTGAAGATTGTTGTTCATAAAACGAAACCAGCAAATATTGAAGAATTAAAAGAGAGAATTCGAACAGAAATAAACGATATTTCTCAAGAAACCATAAACAAGGTTCGACAAGAATTTATTCAAGGTTTAGGTTACTGTCAAATACAGCAAGGACTACAGTTTGAACATTTAAAATAAAGTCATGTATTTATTACTGGTTTACTTTTCCATTGTTACTTCTGTTATTTCGATTGAGTATCATATCATTATCATATAAAAATTGCTTTTAGAAAAGTATCAGCAATTTCAAATACTTACTTTCTTCAAAAGATTTCATACTCTAAATTTGATATTCATTTTATTTTTTCAGAGATACTCTCGGCCTGAGGTTATATGGAGAAGTCAGATATCTAATTATGGCTTTCGGTTTGGCATTATCTTTCAATTCTGATTACAACTTCACGGTCATTATCAGGTTGCTATTGAATAAGTTAAATTACAATTCATCTGAAATAGCTAAGATGATCATGGTTTATTTCATTTTCGACCTGATCTCCCGAATGCTTTATTCAATCTATAGTTATTTTTATACTATCAATAACAGACTAACATTCCTGTGGACCACCTTCATCATTGCAGTATGTCGGATTGGTAAGAACTTTTTTCTATTTACTCACAGTTATGGATAAAGGGCTCGTCAAATGATGATAAAAAACGATTTTATTGACAGAACAAAAATCAAATACAATATTACAATTTTGCAGTTCCAGATTTGTATGTTGCTGTTGTGTATATCTAGGTAGGTATAGGTGTTTGAATATAAAAATTGAATATAGACTCAAAGCAGTGAAAATTCATTTTCCATTCTTGTCCTATAAAGTCCAACCAGTGTCAATGAATATTGGTTGAATGAATTACACTGAAGGAACAGAAGATCACAAAAATAATCTTGATTTGACGAAATTGTTAAGGCTTTCGCGGCTGAGTGTTTGAAAGTCGTCGATTTTTGGAATTTCTTCCTGAGGTTTTGCTGGAGCGAGTGGCTGCTTCTTTAGAGGTTTATACAGGGCATTCCATTTGAAACGAGCCACCCTGAATAACTTTTGGTTCAATAATTTGCAGGAAAAATAGAAAAACATGTCAATTATAGTATACAGGGGGACACATTTTGACATAATCACATTTGATGTTACTTCCTCTATCGCATTCCCAGAGCATGTCATCATTTTTTTCAAAAAGAACACTTTATGTTGTTTCGCATTATCAGATGCCCCATGATGAGAAGATTTCAACAAAGTATAAAACAGACGGTCTGAAGCTTATGATTCGGGACCTTGTTCCCGAGTTGAGTTGAAAACGAGCCACCCTGAATAACTTTTGGAACAATGATTTTCAGAAAGAATATTATCAGATTTTTTGAGTTTTCTGATTCCTTGGTAACCATTTTTGTTTCGGCCCATTTCATTGCGTGTTGACCAGATGATTTCAGAATATGCTCCGCTTTCCCGGATCCCGTTATCTGTCTTGTCTCTATATACTTAGGATGTCGATTTTTTTTTTCTTACATCTGGGGGTCTTAAGGTTTCAATAATATAACTTTCAATAAATTGATGGATGTAGCCGTTACTACGTGGTGAGAAATCATAATGAAGAAAAGATAATTGAAACTTTCTATGTTCTTTACCACTTTTATTTGTAACTGACGTTACTGCAGTTTCGTCCTATGAGGACATATTCAAACTCATACATTAAACTATATATAATATATTATATATGATATATGTCCTATAAGGACATTTTCAAACTCATACATTTAACTATATATAATATAAGTTTGAAAATGTCCTTATAGGACGAGACTGCAGTAACGTTAGTTACAAATGAAAGTGGTAAAAAACATAGAAAGTTTCAATTCTCTTCTCTTCAATATAACTTTTTTCCGCAGGAACAAGGTTTATGGTGAATATATTCCTTAATTTTTTCCAACCGTATATGTTGATAGTTCTGAAAATTATTCTCAAACCATGTCTGTAACCGAATCGTCTCAATTTTTCAAACAAATCGGAAATATGAGTTGACATCAGTTGTGAGCTTTCGGTAAATGTATCATCTTCGTCAGGATAACTAAAATAGATTACATGATACTTATTTTATATAGATATAAATATGGAAGCATAACAATTTTTAAATATGTCAAATTTTGACAGTGTCATATTTGAAAATTCTGACTACTTTGTGATTTTCTCTCATCCTTCTCGTATTGAAGAAAAATTTATGAATTTGGCTCAAATTCAACAAGAAAACAGATCTCAACAATTTGAGAGCAATATACCACCATCGATCATCAAAGAAAGTGAAATGTCTTATCAAATCGAGATTTTCAAAAATTAATTTCGAAAAAACATTAATTTTTTCATGAAATTATTGATTTTGTCAATCACTTGAATATGACTTATGTGTTCCTCTTGCATTCAAATGTATACATGCAATGTGTTTCTGGATCAAGAGATTCCTATTTATATGATTTCTCATTAGAAAATTACTGCAAATAGTGAGGGCCCATGTTGGTATCATAAAAAAAATTCATTATTATAACAATGTATAAACAAATCGGACAATTCAGAAATATACTCGGACGTAATTTCAATTTGAGAGAACCCTTAATTTACTGTCATGGAAAAAAAAATAGCGTATATCTGGCTACAAAACCTGTTGATATTACTATACAAAAATACAAACCGTTATTTTTTTCAGTTTTTACTCTTTGTGAAGATTATGTATGGAAAATGATAGTACTGGGACTAGTAGGATTAACAAGGGGTATCATGGAGACATCTCTTCCCTTAGTGATTTCCGAAATGTACAAAGATAATTTTGCCACAGCTTTTTCTTTGTACATGGTTCTGGGTGGATGTGTTGGGTTGACATTGGGTTCAATGACTGGTAAGTGAAGAACCAGATGCTAATAATATTAGAAACCTGTTTTAAGTTCTCTTATGCAACACAAAATACGAGGGTGGTCCGAAAAGTTTCCGACCTTACAAAGATACAAGACATTTTCTCAGTTTTTTTCTATTTTTCAACATAGTCTCCTTTCAACTCTACACACGATACTCCCAGCGTTGCTTACATCTCTGAAACCTGTCCAAATAGTACTGGGCGTTTTTCTCTGCAAAATAATGATTCAAGAAGGTGACTGTCTCTTAATTTGACGAATATATCTGTCCTCCAAGCGCAATTTTCAGATGAGAGAATGAAAAGAAGTCAGTTGGGGCTAGATCTGGGGAGTAATGCGGATGGTCAAGCAGTACAAACCGTAATTCGTGGATTTTCGCCATGACAACCGCTGAGGTGTGAGACATTTATGCACGACATTATGTCTACTACTGCGGCATATATTATCAAAGGCGATAATTTAACAGAATGCGTGATTTCTTCCTGGCTTCCTGGCTTTCTGGGAGGCAGGGAAGACAGAAGGTTCGAGAGCACGAAGGGGGTCGGACACAAGAGCCTGTGAAGACGTGTTCTAGGGTGTCATCCCTCAGTCTTCGAGGCTGAGTATAGTGCTCTGAATAAGAAAGTTATTTTGTTTCTGAGCGTGGGGTGCGAAATTTAAGGAAAATCAGTAGCGAAATTGTTAGTCAGTATTGGGTATAGGGGAGTAAAAAATAAAAGTGTTGGTGTTGAAGACACATCGGGTCAACGAAACCTATGGTTGACCATTAACCACCAAAAAGGCGTTATGTAAGTGTTTGTTTTCTTATACACTGATCAGTTGATATCGGGAGATAGTTCACATATTGTTTTGTCCGAGTTCACTTTCTATTTGCAAAGAGTTTATACATTGTTGTGTTCCTAATGTGGGTTGTATAACTAGAGTTCATATTACGATTACAAAAAAAAAGGTGCAAATTTAAGGTTATACACCACTCTCCCTGAAGTTAAAGTGAAACTGACAGTATTTTGTAATGAGTTGGTGCATTTGTAGTTGTTTAACAGGTTGAATTTATAGTAAATAGCACGGTCAAATTGGCGGCATTTTCTTTTTTTTAGAATTCAACAGATTTTACACATAGTTTTTTTTTATTCAGTCCTTGAAGTCGTTGTTTTACCTATTATATTTGAAATCTTAGACTTTCATTTTCTCTTGGGCTGAGAAAAATACCATTCTCGTAGAGTAAGATGAAGTTAAGAAAACAAAAACAAATTAGAGACTTTTTGTTCATTTATCGAGAAGTGAGAACCATTTCAACTGAGATTTAAATTCATTTAGAGCATATTCGGCATTGTTCTCGAACCATATAATGAGAGAGAATCTAAGTAAGTGTACCAAATGATCAGATTTCAGTTAAGTATTATTTTACTGGTGATAGTTAAGTGGAATTTCATGAGGATTTCTCTGTTAAGAAATCTAATTCCACAATTCAGACTTTTTTAATTTTTGTATGTTATTACACTGTTGACAAAAAAAATCTACCGTAGTCATTACAGCAGATTTAATTCATGTGGTAATTGTCTTTGTGTTTTTGAAGTTCTGTCGTAACCATAGAGAGTGGAATACCTACACTTTTTCTCCATTTGTATACCCCCGGTAATGTTGAAGGCTCTCTGGGGTCTTCAGCTAACCTTAGATTTTCTCTGATAATTTTCGTTGGCCTGAATATTTATTTCATCTTGTGTTCCTTCAAAATTATTGCTGGTTGCCTCTCAGTGACAGCTGTAGAGACTGTCATGAACCGATTTCACATTCGGGTTTGCGACAGACTCTAATGGGAACCGATCATTTTTATTTTGAACAGGGATACTTTGAGGTTTGTAATGCGAGATGTTCATGCTCACTGATAAAATTGAAGCTGTTCAAAATTCCACAGTTTCTAGCTTAAGTTAAAATTTATATTTGCAGAAGGAACATCAAGTAATCATAGAGCAGATTTTCATCAAAATGATTTTTTTCTTGTCCCATTTAAGAAATAATCAACATTTATGGATTGGTAACTGACAGAAGAGGGTTCAAAATGGAATTTCGAAAGTAATTTTGTTAAAATATCATTATTTGGAATATAATTGTTACTTTCTTAATTGAGATTTTACTAGAAAATAGGTAAGAATATAAAGTGAAAGTCAATTTCCATACATGTAAATATTATCATCAACATTCATCAGGTTTAGGGTTTTATAATTTTTTCAATTGGCCCTTCTGACTGTTTCTGACACCAAATTGATAAATTTGCGATCTCATCTGACCATCAACCACCTTCAAGTTCTGAAAACCTTCTAATTCTTCTTCTGCTGAATATAGTTACCATGTTGAATAAGTCATATACAGACTATGAATTTTCATATGCTTTTTTCCAGGTTACGTGAAAGAACTAACTGGAAGTGATTCAATCATTGTATATTTTTATGCATCTGCCAATTTCATTACTTGCTTAGCGTGGATTTGCGAAACTATTTTCCTGAGGCTATGTCGAAGGAAACATCAGGATGAACCAAGTTCACTATGAAGTCGAAGAAGAATTTTTCCATTTTATTCATCAGCATTGCATTGAAATGCAATGAATGAAGAC
Source organism: Leptinotarsa decemlineata (assembly GCF_000500325.1). NCBI lineage: Eukaryota > Metazoa > Arthropoda > Insecta > Coleoptera > Chrysomelidae > Leptinotarsa > Leptinotarsa decemlineata. Next base: position 10,609 of record NW_019292164.1, on the reverse strand, counting down.
TACTTTTTTATTCTTATTGTATATATTGTTTCGTATTTATAAAGAGGAATATACAATATCCAGTGTCATAAAAAAATTTGGTTTATTTTCACTCTCGTATTCTGATAAAAAGGAGCTAGAATTCACTTACAGTGGCTCACTAGATGTGAAGATATGTATTCTAATAATTATTAAATCTAATAAACTGACACTGATATGGTTTTTGAGCATTGTTAGTGTTGTAGTGAGATATTGTCATTATTTATGTTGAAAAACTGAAGAATTATTCGGTTGTCGTGTACTACATTCAGAACAGAAATCTGAAATTTTTTGTGAAATAAATTCTATTTTTTCGGAATGATTATTGTGTTCCTTGTACAAACATGTGAATGATAAAAGTGGATTTTCATCTGTGTTGAAAACAAGCCAAAGCTTTTTCCTGGGTTCTTTATAATTCTCCAAATTTCTGATGTGAATATTTTTTTAACAATGCGAAAACTCAGTAGTACATACCTTACCTTATTACAAATTGTGTTAGGTTTACAAAAAAGGCAGCTTTTATATGATCTCTTTTTTTCTCCTAGGGTAATTTTTAGCATTTTTACATCCTCAGTTTGTACTCTGAACCATCAGAGTCAGAATTTTTGCTTTGATTATTTTATACGGCATAGGTATTTCTTAAATTGAAATTCGAAATTCCTATGTATTGCATTTTCAAGGTCAAAAGATTAAGAGATAAAACGTGTTCAAATAATGAGCTTGTTTTTGTTTAAGTCAGCGATAATAATTAATGAATAATTCAAATGGCAGATTCGATTTCGTGTCTAACTAACCTGAACTGTACAATATCAAAATAAACAAAATAGATTACACAAGCTTATCGTTAACATTGATCTTTTTTTAAGTTAATACTGGAAAATTCCGCTAACTTAGATGATAACTCTTTCTTGTGAAATTATCAATAGTGAATAACCTTCTCCACCCTAATGCATTCAAAAAAACTTGTTTTGTGCCACTCAATAGCCCAGGCAGCATCCACGAACCAGATTCCTAACTAACACAAAGAAAATTATTGAACATTCTAATTCTCTGCTTAGGTCACATGCACTTGCTGTGGATCTTCAACCATTTAAAATCAATTCAAAATGTTTATTTCAAGGATTATATTTTTCGGAGTTTGTATTCCAAACATCCGTTATGGAACTAAATCAGATATCATTCACAGGATTTTTACCAATCTGGATAATATAAAAAATGAAAACACACGATTCATTCATTAATTACGATGTTTATGTCACGAAATCAATTTGATCTACTTATGTCATCGATGACATCGTAATGACATTCATCGACTCATTTGATTAAATCCCAGCCAGCAGGAATCTAGTTTATACTGAAAGGTTTATACTGTTAAGAGTGACTAATTTTTTAAAAAGAAAGCTTGTGGCCTTCTACTACTCCACAAAAAATGTGGGAATCATTCAAAGAAAGGAAGGAAGGAATAAATTTTTCAAGGAGTACCTGCATACATAGATGTGTAGATCACGCAAAGAAGTATCTCTTAGACACAAACTGGAAGTTAAAGTTCTCCTGAAATAGCTTCTTTCATATAAACATTGGATTACACGAAAGAAAAATCCTTTCGAAACAAATACTTCCATCGACATCTACCATGTAAGTGAAATTTTTACCTTTCATTCAGTATATTGTGTAGAAATCCAGTGAATTATATCTGATTTAATTCCATAATGAATGTTTAAAATTCAAAACTGAGTAGGAAAAAGTGTTTTTGTATAATTTAGTGTTCATATGAGAGTATTTGTTTCAAAAGAAGTTTTCTTTCAGGTAATTCAATGTTCATATGGAAGTAGCTAATTCAGGAGGGCTTTTTCTTTCACTTCGTGTCTGAACATTACTTCTTTGCATGATCTACACATCTATGTATAGAGTTACCCCTCTCAAAATTGATTGCTTTCTTCCTTTCTTCGAAATATTTCCATTTTTTTTGTATCAAGATGGAGTAGTAGGAAGCCAAAAACTTTTTTACCCAAATAATTAGTTACTCCTGAAAATATAACCCATCCAATATGAATAAGATCCCTTCTGGCTGGGATTCAATCGAATAAGTGAATGAATGTCATTATCTACACATCTATGTTTAGAGTTACTTTTTTTAAAATTGATTGCTTCCTTCTTTTCTTTGGGAGATTTCCATATTGTTCTGTATTAAGATGGATTAGTAGAAAGCCAAAAACTTTCTCTCCTAAAAATTTAAAATGTATTTTTTCCGTTCGTCACTGGACATACTCTTCCAAACTTCTCGTAATTGACATTGCTTATTCTTTCAAATCTCGTTTTCAGATCATAAAATGTACTTCCATATGGTTGTTCACCTCTTCCAAAGAATCTGTTTGTATGCAAGAAGACGGTTTTCGTACCTTTCCACTGAAGTATAAACCATTTGCACTATGATGATAATTCTGATCTACTCTCTTGAGAAATTTTGAAAATTGCTGATATTGTCAGCAATTTTTGAAAATTGTCAGATACATCATAAGAAGCCAGTCATGAAATAAGTAGTTTTTCGAGCAGGTTGTTTTCACAATTATTATTCTTGAACCAATGAAAACTACCACTGGATGTAATGGAAAATTGGATAAATGGAAATTGGAAATGAATCATGGAGCTGGGCATAACTGAAATTTTCGCACAGTATATCCCCAGTGAAAAGTGTAGATGAATATTGAAGCATTTCATCAAAATGAAAAGTTACAGTATGCACATTTGAAAAAAATTGTACTGTTTCAAAATGGATTAATCAAAATCGATTCCACATTTTGGGATACTAGAAATGATCACAGTGAATCTGTCTAGTCCTGAAAAATGTCCACCTAGTTCCTGTGGAAATACCAGTGTTTTTTCGAAAATCAGTCTACTGAATAATTTTTTCAATATTTTGGTAATGGCGCCACGGAAATTTAGGTTGATTACGCTCATTCAGTTTGTGAAATAATAATTTTGAAAAATCATCTCGATCAATATCGATACAAAAAAAATTGAACAATCTGAAAAATAGTTCCACCCGAGAGTAATAGATCGACAAATTCTTGATCTGGCATATACAAGAGTAATATGAAACATTTTTCACAAGATGAAGTTTGAATTTTCAAGTGAATTGATAGAAGTTTCGTATATGAAAATATTAGCCTTCACACTTCCCATCATGCCTTTTTGGATAACTTTGAAAGATGATTCACTTCCACTTGGTGATACTTCACGATATCTTGTCACTGTTTGACACAAATCTGATTCGATTCATCAAATGGAATTGAATTTCTCCTCATTGGTTCAACGAAGAAATTACTTTGCTACAAAGTCTAGTCAAGCAGATTTCGAAAACGGTTAATATCAACAAGGTGTCTGGTCCTGATGAAGTGCCCGTCATCGTACTTTGAAAGTACGCCAATGAACTCTCACCAGTATTTTGCAGACTTTTCAACCTATCTCACAAGGATAGGATTTTTTCTTCGTGTTGGAAAATTGCTCGCGTTTAGCCTATTCCTAAAAAGGGCAATTGAAATTTTCCAAACAACACATCATGAATGAATCCGTAATGTTTTTTTTATGCTGCAGCTCTCAACTTTTTAATCTCTCGTGGAATTTTATTGTTGACTTAACAACCAATAAATATGGAATATTGTTTCATTAAATGTAGAGTAAAATCAGCAATTTTAAAATCTAGGTCTTTAGTCTTGTATTATACTAATGTTCAATTATGTCAGTACTTGCAAAAAATAAATTATGCTAATGGTACTGATTTTGTAGAATGTTTGTCTATGAGTTGAAATGAAATATTTCCTGAATGAAACTTTTGATGAAAATATAGATGGTTTTTTAAAAATTAGTTTTATTGCATACATATGAATAGGCTTGACAGATTTCAATTAATTTTCAGATGCGCCACCACAGGTTATGATTTCATTTTCACTTCGAATATATTTTTCCCAATTTCGTTAATTCCATTGAATGTTTTTTCCACTTCAGGCAGCAATCTATATGAATACCTGAATATTTCATTTCTGGGTTTCTATTCAACTCAAGACAGCAATTGCATTTTTTTAAATGTTTTGCCCAACATTCCGAACTAGGAATCTCCATCTCATTGAAGTTTGGTTGATATTTTTTCGAACTGTTTTCTGTTTCTGAGTAACTCCAGAAAATTTCAAAGCAAACATCTCTCATTTCGTATTGCTTTTTCGAGGAGCCTGGAGTGAAATGAAGTATCAAAAGCTTTCTTCATAAATATATGAAAATACTCCAATAACTTTTCAATATATTTTGTATCTCCATTCTTGTACAGTGATATACCATTACAAATTTTGAGAATCGATGAAAAAAATGCCTGAAGATATTAGCTATATCTTTTTGATCTTTTGTGCTAGCATCGCGATTATCATATATTCCATATACATTTTTCTCATTTTTCACTTTCCTACTTTCCATATCTTCTTCATATATCTCTCAATCTTTTTTAGTTCATTTTTATAATACTGCTCTTTTCCTTTTTCATTAGTCTATTCAAGCAATTACGATAAATTCTAAAGTAATTTAACAGTTTTTATCCTTCCGTGAGTTATTATAAGTTATCTTTGAAATAAAATTTGGTACATTGCTGTATTCAGTACAACTATCACGTTTGTCATCATTGATGATACAATTACACTCCTTGTTGTTTATGAGGCCGAACAATCTTATGACGGTTGGATAGGGTTACAAATTGAAAGAGCTAGATACATCAGAAGCATGAGCAGATCTTTTCACTCTGATTTATTCGAAGATTGCTCCAGAACAATCATTATTTTTCATTTTGGAAAATGAAACAGACCAGAAGTTTTAATTGAAATAGTCATAATATGAGTAAAATGTGAGTACAATGTCTCAAATGTGTCCTACTTCCTCCCAACTCAATACATCTGCTTGAACCACTTGATGTTGCTTTGTTCTGGCCAATGAAAGCTTCCCGGAGAGCAACCTCAAAAAAATTGAAACTAAACCATCTAGGAGTGATTCCCTAACCTAAGTTTCCAAGGTTTTTTGAGCAGAGCGTTGAAAATATTGAATTGAAGTTCAAAGGAAATTCCATTGCAGAATTTATTCGTAATAAATTTTTTTATGAAATTTCAAGGACGGTGGAAAATGCAGTGATTGGAAGGAGGACATGGAGTCGAACAGTTGCAGATCATTTGGAAATATTGAAAACAAGACCTACTCAGTACCCAAATAGAGAAAGAAAAACCAACATTGAGTGTCTCAAGCCAAGATTCACTATTTGCATTGATAAAACGACAAAACACCAAGGAAAAACTCTAAACGAAATTAGAACAATTGAACAGACGACCTGAAATCTGTTGATTACACAAATTTAATCAAAAAACCTCATTTTTTTGACTTCACCTGTGAGTTAGGTATTATTGGAATTATTCAGTCTCGAAGAACCAAATCAAAATCCAAAATTTTGTTTGTCAAACTAACTCTTATCTATTTTTTCAACAACGTCACAGCAAACTCATACATATTATCAAATATTTACAAACCATCAAAGGTAATTATATAGAATGTAACAATTTTAAACTAAATGAACCAACTAAACTCCAACATTCCTCCCTTCAGTAATTGTCTCATCAACAATTACTTATCTTTTCGTTCTGGTCGTGTACTGGCATCACACATAATCTGGAGACTGATCTTTGGAAAATTATTTTCTTGGCTGTCATAACGTCGGCAACACGTATTTTTCCATCCTTTGCTGGATGTAGATGTACTAATTTTTCCTTTGAGCCAACAGATCCGAGGTGCGTTAGGTTCATAGATGAGAACAATATCATCTATTTTGGGAGGATTCTGTTCATTGTGTCATTTGCTTCTTTCAATTAGTGATGACATATACTCACGTGGCCAACGTTGCCAGAATATATCGGCAGTCTTCTGAGCTGCCTTCCATTTATTCAGGAGATGTGAATTTGTTTCTACAATCTTTGAACAAGGTTATGCCGCATATAATGGCCCAATCAAAAAATAGTTTGGATTCAGCGCATCAGAATCATTTGGATCAGTTGATACGTGCGTCAGTGGTCGAGAGTTCAAAATGTTCTCTATTTCTGCGAAGGCTGTCCTCAAGACATATTCTTGAGTCAACGCATCAGAATCATTTGGATCAGTTGATATGTGCGTCAGTGGTCGGGAGTTCAAAATGTTCTCTATTTCTGCGAAGGCTGTTCTCAAGACATATTTTTGGGGATTCCTTATCTTCGAAATTTCTTTCAAGTATTTCTTGATGAATTGTATCAAACGTTCCCATGCGCCACCTATATGCGGTGCAAACGGTGGATTGAATGTCCATTTAGCATTTTTCAGTGTGCAATATTTTTGAATTTCCTCTTGGTCCATATTCTGAAAATGTTCTGCCAGTACCGCTTCCGCTCTTTTGAAGTTGGTTCCATTATCGCTAAAAAATTCTTCTGGGAAACCTCTTCTGCAACCAAATTGTCTGACTACATGAATGAATCCATTAGTGGTCATATCTTGAGCTATTTCTAAGTTGACAGCTCTTGTAACCATAACAAATGAATTTTAATTATTCATGTTTAAATGACTACTATTTTTGTTATCAGCCCATTATTATATTGAAGCGGTTGTGCTTCTATCATAGCATTTATTTCATTGCAAGATTTTTACTGAACCCTTTGAAAACCGTAACGCATGTTTCACTATACAATAGCTAGTCAGTATCAAACTAGCTATTAGTGCTACTTAGTGCTTTTCATGAACCAATAATTCGGATTATGTGAATTTTTCACCTGCTGATATGGAAAAAATAATATAGGTTCCAGAGCCCGTTAAGAATTGTTTATGAAAAAAAAATCATTTCTTGGATATCAAGACCTCGATATTTATTGGATGAAATATGCTTCACAACACTCACTTTTTTGAGGTGCAATTAAAATGCATAAAACTCAAAAATAACAAAATGGTAATTCTTTATTACGTCAACGTCACATTAGATGGATGAATAAATTACAATTGTTGTTTTATATCACTAACAAAAAAACTAAAATGAAATAACACAAATAAACATGGATTTTACCAGAAAAATAAATATGCCACTCTTAAAAAATTTCTCAACTACTGAAAAAATTAAATAAAACAACCTTCTTGTGAGAAATTCGCTTCTTTTCACACATTTTAAGTGAAGTGTTTCCCTTATTTGGTCGTAAGTTATTGAACATAGACCTGTAATTCCTGGATGAACAAAATAAGCCTTCTCAAAAGTTCTTCTTTCATCCCATGGCATCTATGGTAGATTCTCCTCCACAACTTTCTACTTTAACAGTAAATACTTGTGATGCACTGTTTGGAACCTTTGGTGTAGTAATGAGTATTACTGGAGTTTTTTCCCAACACCAAACCGTTATTTCAACTCAAGTTTGACCTTCCTCTTGAAGATGATCACTTGGTGATCAAAATACGTGTCGAGGTGTTGAAATAACGGTTTGGTGTTGGAAAAAACTCCAGTAATATTCATTAACAATGAATAACATATCGTGTTTTTCCTGTGAGAAATTTTGCTATGATGAAGTCGCCATTGTTTGGTTCCGTTTATTTCGTTTAAAATAGTTACATTTTGTATAATTTTATTTTGTTATTATGTTATTATGTTTTGTTAATCTTTGATGAAATGTAAGCTGTGACGTTGTTGAAAAAATAGATTGACAGACAAAATTTTGGATTTCAATTTGGTTCTTCGAGACTGGGTACTTCTAATAATACCTAATTTACAGGTGAAGTCAAAACATATGGTCCTTCGTTGCCTATACAAGAGAACAATTTGGTAATACAAAGCCAGAATTATGTCTGAATTGAGAACAAGTGAACGACTCACCGAAAAAAGAAACCAAAAAGACGCAGAAAATAATGTTGAAGCCGATGAGAAGATAAACAGACCAGAAAAGGTGCATGGGTGGCGCATGGGAACGTTTGATACAATCCGTCAAGAAACACTTGAAAGAAATTTCGAATATAAGATATCCCCAAAAATATGTCTTGAGGACAGCCTTCGCAGAAACGGATCGTCAAACGAAAGAATAGTAGGTGTCTGGTGGAATTCTAAAGACGATACATTCACTTTCAAAACCAATTTTCATGAAATAGATAAAAGTCTATTAGATATTGGACGAAAACCATCTAAAAGAGAAGTTTTGGAAGTGGTGATGTCGATTTTCGATCCCCTAGGATTTCTAGCAAATTCCATGGTACAAGGTGAAATACTTCTCCAATATTTCTGGAGAAGCAAAATCGACTGGGATGATGACATTTCCCATAACTTGTACATGAAATGGAAAAAATGGATTGACGATCTGAAAAATATTCATCACTTCAAACTTCCACGACAATTTTGCATGATGGAAAGGGAGAAAAGTACTCTTCAACTTCACATTTTTTGTGATTCTTCTGAGAACGCCTACGCTGCTGTAGGTTACAAAACAAAAATGTGAAAGTTTGCTTCGTGAATACCAAAACTCGAGTATCACCTCTAAAACCTTCATCAATACCCCGCCTGTAATTGCAAGCTGCATTGATGGGAGCTATATTGGGTTTTCATTTGACCAAATCTCTGCAACTCGATATTCCAAGCACGTTCTATTGGACTGATTCAAAAACCGTACTTCATTGGATATGTTCAGAAGCAAGACGATTTAAAATATTCGTTGCACAATGGTTTGGAAAAATACAAGAATCAAACAACGTTTGTGAGTGTGAGTACGTTCTGTCAGAGCAGAACGTTGCAGATGATGCAATCAAAAGTTATGGTAAAATGAATTTCTCAGCTGAAAGCAGATGGATAAATGGTCCTGACTTTCTATGGAAAGAATCTGAATATTGGCCGAAAGAAGATGTTTGCAGAAAAGAGTGTTCAATCGAACAATGTTCCGATCAAGCAGAATTAGAGATGAGAAAAGATTGTGTTTGCGTACAGACTGTGCTTAATAAAATCCGAACTCCACAAGTTGAACATTTCTCAAAATGGCAAAAATTACTACCTTCAACCGCATGGATGTTCAGATTCGTGAAAAATTGCACAAAAAGCAAAGTAGATGGGGAACTTGATGTACTAGAATTGGACAGAGCAAAAATTCAGTTATGGAATCATACTCTGAAGAAATATTAATTCTCTGAAGAAAAGGAAAATGGACACCATCAAATAAATTGTACACATTTGATTGTTCATTTGATGAAACCGTAGGACGGATAGGATGTTATGGAATAATTGATAATGCATTTGTGAATGAAAACACCAAAAGGCCTGTCATATTGAATGCCAAACATGAAATTACATAATTAATCATCAAATACCACCATAAACTCGTAAACCATCAAGGTCAAGAAACAGTTGTCAATAATCTACTCCAAGGATATTGCATTCCCAAAATTTTCCAAGCAGTTCGAAGTTGTTGGGCAAATTGCCAAATTTGCCGAAACAGAAGAAGTTTCAAAAATATCTCTAATGGGACAATTGCCAATTTGTCGACTCGAACCCACTATGAGGCAGTTTATCGAAACCAAAGTGGACTATTTTGGACCAATTAAAATAACTGTGAAAAGATCCCGCGAGAAACGATATGGTGTAATATTCACTTGTATGGTTACAAGAGCTGTCAACTTAGAAATAGCTCAAGATATGACCACTAATGGATTCATTCATGTAGTCAGACAATTTGGTTGCAGAAGAGGTTTCCCAGAAGAATTTTTTAGCGATAATGGAACCAACTTCAAAGGAGCGGAAGCGGTACTGTCAGAAAATTTTCAGAATATGGACCAAGAGGAAATTCAAAAATATTGCACACTGAAACATGCTAAATGGACATTCAATCCACCGTTTGCACCGCATATAGGTGGCGCATGGGAACGTTTGATACAATCCATCAAGAAATATTTGAAAGAAATTTTGAGTGTAAGGTATCCCCTAGAATATGTCTTGAGGACAGCCTTCGCAGAAATAGAGAACATTTTGAACTCCCGACCACTGACGCACGTATCAACTGATCCGAATCATTCTGATGCGTTGACTCAAGAATATGTCTTGAGGACAGCCTTCGCAGAAATAGAGAACATTTTGAACTCCCGACCACTGACGCACGTATCAACTGATCCAAATGATTCTGATGCGCTGAATCCAAACTATTTTTTGATTGGACCATTATATGCGGCATAACCTTGTTCAAAGATTGAAGAAACAAATTCACATCTCCTGAATAAATGGAAGGCAGCTCAGAAGACTGCCGATATATTCTGGCAACGTTGGCCACGTGAGTATATGTCATCACCAATTGAAAGAAGCAAATGACACAATGAACAGAATCCTACTAAAATAGATGATATTGTTCTCATCTATGAACCTAACGCACTTCGGATCTGTTGGCTCAAAGGAAAAAATAGTACATCTACATCCAGCAAAGAATGGAAAAATACGTGATATTCAGTGAAATATATAAAGTTTGCATATTAATGAATATAATCTCACAGTGATTATTGCTTTATATAAAAATATAAGTGAAAAACAGCCTTTTTTCTG